>VMBQ01003281.1:0-88805 GCA_007657795.1 Dreissena rostriformis
AAAAATAAGCCTTCTATCGCATACTTTATCTCAAAGAAGCAAATCTTCAAGAAAAAGAGTACTTAAGTTTGCGAAATTTCGGTTTCGCAAAGATTTTCCGGTGGCCGTTACAATCAGAAAAAAACTTGCGTGAGCATTAAAAAAAATATAATTCCATTAAAGATGAATAATATTTTGACTTGTAATGTTCTGAAGAAAACGTTTACGGATGACCCTGTGGTAATAAACACTGCACTTTAAATACCATGCGTTTTGTTTCTTAACGTGTAAAGTTCGCTTGAGGCACATAATGGTTTTTTTCAACAACATGAATGAACATTTCAGTTCCAGGTTCAAATCGAACATGCCTCGGAAGAAACCTGCACTTTGATAAACTTGCTGGGATATGGGCCTCAAATCAGACAGGCCCGCAGAGACGCATATATGGAGTGGGACAGGCTGATTAATAAATCGAATGCTTCTACTGATATCACTACGGGAAGAAAGGCAGAGGGGCTAACCCGCTTCATGGAGAGTGAACATGACATAATGTTAGTACGAGAACATGTAATGTGTCTTGAAAAAGGTATTACTTGTAACGCACTGCCAATGAATATTACTGTGTTCACATTAAATACCGATATGTGCTACCACGGACATTGCATATTGTTTCTAGAGCGAATTGGTACGATGATTCACCCTTTCGTTAGAAATGCTCTGTGTTATGATGAAAATGGACGTGTTTTCTTAAGCAGTGATTTATATTACAATGCTTATGATGGCCTTGAACGTACTTCAAAAAGGGTAGAACATGATCGTGCGGGACCATCTAGGCCGAGTACCATATCAGGAATGTTTCATTTTGATAACGTCGTTTCCTTAAACTGTCACTGCCCCGTCATACTACATAGATGGGCTCAACGACGTCGCCATTGGCCACCACCGGACGTAGTTCAAAAGGTAGAAGCAATGGGAGCATTTGTGACACCTGTTGGTTTTAAGGGTAGTGAATATAAACACGTAGAATGGAGGATCTGCTTTAATACTGGGGGGAATGAGCTTATGAGCAGTCTTCATAACACCCAGGTTAACGTTTATGTTTTACTAAAGATGGTAGTTAAGGATGTGTTAAAACCTCTCAAGAAAGAACTCACATCGTACACAGTGAAAAACATCGTATTGTGGATTGCGGAGAAATACCCACAAGCATTGTTCAATGAATGGACATTGCTTCATTGGGTTCGTGAAGGACTTGGAGTGTTGAGAACTGCTATATTCACGAAACACCTTCCATATTATATGATACCTGAGAGGAATCTGATGAAGATCTGTGGAATGGATGAAGAACAAGGGCGGACTTGGGTATCAGTACTAACAAACATGATTGAAGAAGGTCAACATGTGGTACTCAGATTGCCGAAAATATGACAAGCAATAATCTCACACCCAGATCCTATGTTATGATTTTGCAAGAAGAAAGTGGAACTTGAACTGCTGTGTCTGAAGACTTCAATCAGAATCGAACAGTGCGAGGATGAAAATGGTGTGATTTATAAGTCGGAAACCGTTCTGCAGGCGATGGCGAGACGTCGTGTAGAGATATTGAGAGAGATCCATCAGAGGATGTGTAACGACGATATTCGTGTGTATGATCTGGATTAGTTCCTATGACAGTATGCTTATGTAATTTCAAAACGAATACATTATTCGGTGAACATGACACTATATGTAAGGCATTTTAATATCATCCATAAACGATGTCGATGCAATTGTACATGTAAATGCATTTATCGTTATTAATTAAAGTCCTAAAATGCACGGTAGAAATTGTTAACAAATCATGTTCTGTAATTTTAAAATCAATACATAAATTGTGTTACATAATAATTATAAAATGCATTTACAAAAAAGTAGGTTCTATTTAGTATATTCGATCTTCTTTGTTTCGAAAACAAATATTACGTTGATAAATACAAAACAATAATTCACGTTTAAAAGTAGTCGTACCAAACAAACAACAGTAGTATAGTATTTAATTACCAATAATTTGATGCTGTACAGCATAACAATCCTCAATGTACACAAGAGGTTTGTGCACCGTTGGGAGTAAACGTGTTTGAATCGGCGGAATTTCGTTATAAAGGTCATTAATGTGAACAATATTTGACAGATGGTACCATATAAAGGTTGTACATTAACTGTTTATAACATTTCGCGTTCATAATCATATGTTGTTTTCCGATTGAGATATTAAAATGATGATATTGAAATCGCATGTACTCCCTTTAACCGTTGCATATAGCAGTTATGGCCGGGTGGTAAAAAATGTGCAGCCAGTCCAGGACTCGAACCCGGGACCTCCCGCTAACAAGGCGAGTGCTCTACCGAGTGAGATAGGCGGACCGCTTACACATATTTTCACCATACCCCTTTAAGTTCGGTACCTTGATATTCGGCCGATAGCATTATAAAGAAGTTATTTTATACATGCGCAGTCATTAAGCTTCGATATTTAATGTAGAAGCATAGGCTTTTTATAGCTTTTTGTTCCTTTTAAAACATGTTATTTAATTATTGTTTTAAAAATTCCATACACTGGGCCAAATTTGACATCTGATATTGTCCTGTGGTTGAGCTAGATTTCCCAGATTTACAACATATCGGTATTGGGTTTCTTTAATACAGATTATTGTATAAATAGCTCACTTAATTTTTAAGAGATCCATTACATCATAGTATGCATCCTTCAAATAATTTATGTACTCATCGTCTTTCAAACACAAATGCTCAAGAAAAAAGGGACGCTTACTTTAACTCATTTTTTTTTTAAAGATTTTGAACCCTTATTGAAAAACGCGAAACGAGCATTTGCTTACAAATGCTATCAAAGGCATACGTTGAACGTTTTTGTAATGCATAGGTATTAATAACTGTTAGATTGACTTAAACCTTATTGTGTCCGGAGCTTTCTTCATTAGATAGTGTACGCGATATTGCTGGCGACTGTACTGAGTATTGTGTACTAATATGCTGGGATTTCTTATATAAGCTGGTTGCCTGGTGTTTATTCGCCTGGTGTTTATATAAGTTGTTTTGTTATACACAAGTTGATGATGGAGTTAAAGTATGATGCACGGTACGTCAAATTACTCTTATGATTACTATATGTAATAGTCAATTTGCTAATGTTGTAATTTTAAGTCGATGTGTTTGTTATTTGAAAATAACGAAATAACCTTACAACAGAGACAACTCTACTTCCAAATTGAAAGTCATCAGTGTATCAGACTCTTCGATGATAATATTCCTGCAATAAAGACATCACCACTTCCAAATTAATCATAATAACAGGCGTTTCAATGAGAATTACCCATTAAACAGACACATCACTTCTTTCTTATCCATCATTGTGCAAGGCTTTTAAAAGAATACCCGTACAACAGAAATATCACCAATTCCATTCCACAAATCCAGTAGCATACCAAACATCTGAAGGCGAATACTATTCCACTAGAAACATCCATACTTCCCATTAAATCAGCGTACCAAACGTCTGGAGATGAATACCACTATAATAGAGGCACTCTCAATTCCTAATACATCCGTATACCAGACAGCTCGAGTGGACTTGCCTTACGAAAAACACATCACAACTTTTCAATCCAGCACTGTAGCAGTAAACTCAAGAGGAAGTTTAGGAACGTCCCTGGCATAGCAGTTAAGCACAATAAAGACATTGCAGTTAACATACAAATGTAGCAGTAGGTACTGTTGTCAATTCATGACCTAGTATATGGTTAAAAGTCTACTTTACAAGAACTAGATTGTTGATTCTTTAATACATCATATTGATGTCATAGACTTTGGTGTCTGCAACCCTAATGAGCTTTCTAGACACAACGTTGGTTTAAACATTATTAGATATTGATCCATACACATATTCCGCCATAAGTACTCAAATTCTATCATTTGGGTTTAACCAATATATATTGTTTGATCAATATTAGCAGACTATGGTGCTATTGTTCCACTTACAATGTTCACTAGACTGGGTGGCTGCTTGCTTAGATCCAACGGATCAAAACATTATGAACTTTCCCCGAATACTTGCTTTATCATTAGCATCTGCACCAATCCCTTCGCGCTTATCTTCTTTCTGTTGTTCATCAGTGTCCACATACTGCTCATTTCTCTCAGCGCTTCGTCCATCCTACTGTAAATTTGCAGACTAAAACTCAAAACATTGAGAGTCTCAGGTTAAAGTATTGAACCTTTAATTTCTTCTTACCATGGCCATATCTCATAAAAGTTTTTTTATGAACATGTCGCTCCATATGGATTTGTCATTCCCCTGGAACATGTCTCATGACATGCTCACCCTTTAAGAACGTGCTTTGTTCACGTTCAGGCATTTTTTTCATTGACCTTAGATAAGAGAGGCCGTATCTTGCGTAGTTGGGGTTTGCAGCAGCAAACACGTATGGTTACATGAGATCAACGGATGATTAGTGCAGCGATCAATCGCCTTTTCTATTGTTCGAACATACATCATTATAAGAAATACAGCCTTAATTAAACAATCCACCCACAATTTCGACGTATGACTGGCAGATGCTATGTTGTTCAGATACATTTCTAGATCATAAAATGTCTGAATATTATTTTCAGTGAATACCTTGTGTAACAATTCATCTGTCACTATTCTTATGTCCGTATATTCTGTGGAAATGTCTTCCCATTCAGGAGTTTGGAGACTACAGCAAATGTTGACTCAAGCAGATCTTTCAACCCAATATTTGCCATAAGCGTTTCCACTAACCGCACACAACTCATCAGGGTAACACCGAGACGTAGTTTAACATCCTGAAGTTTCTCACATAATATTGACTGCAATTATATCTAGGTGTAAATTAATTGTTTACAATTGTTAACACAAAGTTCAGACCATACTGTCACGAGAATACTTTTACCTGTAGAGATGTCATTATCCGTTTGCTTTGCATGGTTTGACACAACCATTTGGACAAGAAATTTCTGTGGAAAAAACTGTTTTGTGCCATTTCCACTTACATCTGTGTTGTTTTCGGTCCTTGAAATCGCTAAATAAATATCATACCCTATCTGCCTGACCATATCTGATGTTGGTGTGTGTTGCATGGTCTCGCTTACATCAATGCAACGTGGAATAGTGATCTTGATTACGTCTATATACATTGCCAGTGAGCGGGTAGACACTTTAACGTTCTGGGACGAAAGGTCGGCGTAAAAGTTATCGACCACATTTTGGATCATGCCAGCGTTACAATCGGAACTAGCGCATGTTCAGATCATCATCGTCTAAGACGCCGACTAATTTACTAAGTGTTGGTGAATTATTTTTTAACAGCAACATGTTCACAATATCAGGTGAATGTAAAACAGCCACATTTTCACCGAAGTATTCGTGTATAGTATTAATCAGGCGTTTACGTTTTAACTTTCCACCAAACCGAAGATAATATCCTAGATCATATCAAATTGAAACATAGTTCGACTAAACAAATAGTCGTGACAGTAACAATAGGGGACGTAACTAATCTTTATACACGTTTCACTTATCAAAAGGAAATAACTTTGGTAAACTGTTATTTACTATATAAGGGACATAATAAAGAATTATAATGAATTTAATTATAATGTAATCCATGCTCACCCGATGTAAATAAAATTATAATGTAAATCATTTGGGCTTAAGAAGTAGGTGTACATGATGTTCTCACCTAGTGTAAACTCTAGAATGCAGTACATGTGTATGTAAATATGGTTTCTAAGTTTTCTTGACTTAAATCTTTTCATGTATAGGTTAATAATACAGTTGAAGGATTGTAATGGATAGTATTTAATGGTATTTAAAACAATGCTCTTCAGAAAGACAAAATGTTTAGATAGTATAGCATGAAATTCCGATTCAATTAAGCCGAATGGAATTTTTACTGCAATTATTTGCATAAGCTTCCATATTGGCAGCCATCTGCGTATAACCTGGGATTTTAAATCAATACAATCACTTCCAGAACATTACAATCATAACTTCATTCTAAATTAGATTATAAAAGATCCAAAATAATGAATGAAGGCATAATGATATCACCACACAGATCAAAATGCTAAAACGGCGACAATCTTAGACGCCATCTTCGATTTTCAAATACCCTCAATGATACTGGCCGGCATGATGTGGATTCTTTATCAGAACATGTTCCCTAACAAAAAACACCTTAACATTTACTGTACACCAAGTCCGTGTATATATCATATTCTGCCGGACTAAAAGTTCTATAATGTTTCAATAACTATAAATAGCAAGTAATGTCTGCACTCTGTCCTTCAACAGCTCTATTTTACTGATTTGTTATGTATGTTCCCTACCATGATAATAATACTGAGAAAACATGTAATTTATACTGAAAATGACTATGTAAACATCAACCATACGTTTCTGTAAATATTGCCAAATATCTTTTTTTTCTATATTTACCGTGATTTATCTGTTCTTGTACATTGTGTGTGGATTGTTAGGCCTTGTTTATTGATTTTTTTTTAAATATTTTTTGGGAAATTCGTGTAAGGTTTATTGAATATTCCTAGAGTGCCTCAAATACTTAAATGTTTGCTTAAACCATTGATTTATTATATTTTTTTAGTATGAAAATCAGACAAGTTATGTAAATTGTTACTTTATATCACATCACAGTTTTTGTCAACCACTATTGACATTTTCAAGGAAACACTACTCGTTGTTGTTCACTAGAAAACTGTGTGTCAGAATAATGCCCTCGGTCTCACCAGCTTAACACGGTATATGTTTTTCTAACATAACACGTGGCGCATTTCCAATATAAAAAGAAGGAATTAGTTGCTCAACAATAAATCACGTGCAAAGACGTATGTTATGAAAATAGGTCGAAGACAACTGATGACTTGTGTTTTTTTGTAAAATAAAAAGGTTTTAAAAAGTGGGATAGCAAACTTGCAACAAACAAATCATTTATCAATTTTATATTTTATTTCAGAAAAGTTCACACAATAAGTTTTTATTTTGTTAATTTTAATTGTGTTTTTAGCATGATAGTAATTTGGCCATAACATCTTATTCCACCTCGATAACAAGCCAAATCACCTTCACAACGTCTGAAGTATGGCCATTGAATCATAAATTGGGCACAATTTACCGCTCTTGAACTTAATTAGTTTTACTCGCATCACCAGCAAACTTGGTGACAATGCTTGTATAAATAATATATGGTACATGTTTTATAAATAGTCGGATCACTGACTCTTGAAACATGTCTTCATAATGGCCCTTGAATTGTAAATAAATTGAAAAAAATAACTTTTTTGCTCTCTATTTCAAAACCTTTAAATTGGATCATCCTAAAACCGGATGATAACGATTGTGGGCATAATATGTGGGCCTATTTTGACTATCAGCAAGATGACCTGAAACATTTCTGAAGTATTGCCCTTGGATAATAAGGTTTGGAAAAGCCCTGTCCGCTTTAAATGGACCAATTGTATGACAGGTCGGCACTCTTTGTTTAAACATTAATCATATTGTGACATTTTTCTTGCTGATATTTTGTAAATGTTTAAAATTTAACAGACCAATTTATCATATACAAATCAGTGTTTTTCGGAACTAAAATAATAATAGAAGGATTGAGTTCATGTACACACCATCATAAACATGTTTTTGTTCGGAAAGCAGTTAAAAGAGTACATAATGTATATTGTCAATTGTTTGTACAGAGCAACCATACAAGATTAGAAAGCTTACATAATGGCACTGTAATGAAACTATTTATTTTTGGGATGCAAACATCACCAGATAATAACTTCAGTACATGCACACTGTTTAGTAATATAGCTTAAACTATTGTGTGCATTCAATCTAAAAATTAAAATTCAAAGTTATCGTAGTTTATGATAATTTAATAGCAATCGTGGGAAAGTAAATAATCATGTTAAATGATACATAGTGAACACGTATACACCACCAAAGATTGAAGAACAAAGTCCTATATAAATATAATGTCATACGTGCTCAATCAAAGCTTTTCAAAAGATGACACAGTATTCAAATGAAATATCTGTTTGATTGTGGGCCAATTTTCGGCGATAAAAGAGTGTGTGTGGTTTGGTGTCTTGACACGCAGATAACCTTGCTTTAATATTGAGTGTGATTTATCAAACGTGGCATTATCCTGTCAAGAGTTTTTTTTCAAATGTTCTACTTGTTTAAACCTTGTCAGATAAACGTTTATAGTGTCACCATTACCAATATGCAGCTTTTAGACAAACAAAATGTGTAGTTTCTTTAGGCTCATCCGCATTTATTTTATAACGCCCGCTTTGATTTTGGAATGCTTACATAACAAATATGGTATGAAATTACTGTTTATAGCTTGATAATTCCCCAAACAATATGAGCTATACTTATTATTCAAATGTCGGTTTCGTTGTCAGCGTCTGTGTAATGCTCTGGTTGAGGTTACTGTGCAACATCCGTATTTTATTGTTTCTTCTCCTAGTATTCAATAGAAACTTCAAACAAAGCGCACTATGTCAAATCTCAGGACAAGCTTGTTACCACTCTAGATGACAGTTTTATTATTCAATCTTGATAAATCTTGGTCAGAAGTCAGAATATTTGTTATGGTAATACATAGGCTTTATTTGAATCTGGGTCACATGCATACAAAACAAGGTCACCAGGTCAAGTCTTAGGAAATTATTGTTTCTACTCTAGAGTCAACAATTATGACTCAAAATGGATGCATTATGGTCAGGACGTTTATCTTGACATTTTCCAGGCCGAGTTAGAATCTGGGTTATGTGCATCCAACAATCTGTACAATAATTATAATGAGTTAAAATCTGGGTCACATGTGGCCAAAAAACTGGTTTGCCTGGTCAAATCTTACAAAAAAATCATAATAGATGCCACATGTATGACTTAATCTTGATGTTACATAGTCAGAGTTAATATCTTGATTATATCTAACCTGAGTTTGAATATCGGTCTTGTCTGGTTAAAAACTCTAGACCATAAGGTCAAATTTTGAAATAAATCTAACACTAAGTGCTTATAATGTTTATCTTTAAATAGTTCTTGTCTCTTTCACTTGCGTCCAGAAACTAGGTTAACATTTCAAATCTAAAACTCACTCTATGGGCAACATGTATGGCTCTAACTTAATAACACTTTGTCAGAATGTAAATCATGACTTATCTTGTACAACAATTTGAATCTGGATCAGATGCAACTAATAACTTGGTCGCCAGTTCAAACTCTTGTTGCCACTTGCGGGCCACATTCATTAGTTGTTCATGCTGAAACTTGGAATTAATGTTAATATTGACACTATGAAGGCCTTCTTGTTTTGAAATGGGAGGTTTAATATTAGTAGATTTGTTAGCAGGTATAACACTGCGTACACATTCTAGTGTAAATATTATTAATTAACTTTATAATATTAGACGAGAATGTGTTCAATTTATTCGCCCCATACAAGTTGAGAATCGCCAATAAAGCTCGAAACTCGCTTTATACGAGAAAAAGGCGGCCAATATGGAAAAACACGGGCAATACGGGAAAAACACGGCCAATACGAGATTCAGCCAATCAGAAACCAGGAAAAACTTGGCCTAATATGAGAATCTTTAATTTCGACACTTTTTGACGCCATTTTGAAGTTGTATGCTTAGTTTTGGTGCAAAAGTTTAAATCTTTAAAACATATAATATTGCAGTTTACCGAAAGGCTCGCGAAAACAATTAGCTGTTTCATACCTTTATTGGCTACAGCGATTTTCACAGTTATCAATTATTATATGCTGAATATCATTTCCGGCTTCAGCAGACGACACAAAACAGCGACAATGGACGATGAGGACATGTTGCGCCTTTTGACCGGTGACATCTTGACTCTCGAAACTTTAGCTGAAAAAGACGTGAACGAGATAGAACAAAAGCTACAATTTCATGAAGTTGAACTTGCTGTACCGATAGAATTAGAAGATTTCCAGGCTCCGCCAGCGTGGGTACCATACAGTGTCAATTAAATTGTGGACGAACATTCTGACACCGGGCCAAGTACCAGTTTCGAACGTTTCAAGGCGGTGGAATTAAACGATACAGTAAAATGTGTTGATGACACTAAAGCGTAGAACACAAAATACAAGACCAAAAGTGATATGAAAATATTTAGCGACTGGGCTAATTGTGTTGGGGAAACAAGACGAGTTGAGACGATCCCCCCAGAGGAGTTAGATACCATACTGGCTAAATTGTATATGGGTAAATAAAAAATAACATAGCTTTTCCTGACGGATCGTTATCCTTTTTTTAGTATGTTAGTTATTTTATTGAACCATTTAATTATAATTGAGTACAATAGTAAATTGCAAGGCTTTGACGAGCATTTTATTTATCAAGCTTAATAAATTCAACGTTTAAAGACACAATTTTATCAATGTAAATAAAATAATGCGTCTGTAACTTTTTCTTCTGAAAACAAATCGCTGTTGTTCCCCTTTTAAATGGGGTAAATTCTGCTCTCTTAAAATGATGTCGACCTCATAGTGTTATTACACCTGGTAGTCACAATGGTGACAAGTGTTATGAAAATTAAAGTCGTTCGACGATGTCGAACATATGATAAGATTTGTTTATGAAATTATCATAGATATTTCTTTTTGTAGTTTTTTTTCTGTTCCTGGAGATATTTTGCCTTGGTCAAAAATTGGCGGTCTTCTACCTGGTCTCACATTACAAATTGTGACTTTAGATAATATTATTAAGTAGATTTTGTAAACCCCCATCCCCCCCCAAACAAAAACCCCCCAAAAAACAAACAATTGATAAATTAGGCCAAAAATTGATTGGTACCGCTTCTCCGACCGACCTTATTTTCTTGCCGCCGACCCAATTTTTTTGGACCAATTTAAAAAAAAAAAAGATTCTTCAAATTTGACCTATTCTGTAATGACATTTTTTTTTAGATTGTTAATTTATTTTTAAAAATTGGAAAGATGTCTGTGAACATTCTAAACATCTGTGAGCATTCTAAACATAATATTTAATTTGTCAAATTTAAATATTTTTGAATATTATAAAGTCTATTTATATTTTCATTTTTAGCTGTACGTAAACGAGATGGGCCAGAATACGAACCAGACTCTGTGTCTGCTATACAGAACAGTATTGACAGGTATACTTTATTGATAGTTTTTTTTATTATTCACCAATTCGAATGAGTACTAATATATTTATGATTCCACTAATCATAATCATGATATACTGGTTGGAGAGTAGTGGTCGTAAACGAGTAGTGGTTGTGATTAGTTTATTGTAAAGCTTAAAATCTCTTTATATGAGATGTAGAGTTTACACATATCATTTAGCAACCTTTCAATTCTCTGTGTACAAAAAAAAATCGAACAAGTTTGTATTTTTTTTTTTAATTTATTAACGTTTTTGTGATTTGGGGTTTAAAAACTGAAAATTTCAACATGGGGGAATCTTGAAAATTGCCAACGTAACATCAGAAAAATGTATGGCCTTTTACTTATTAATTCATCTTACTACAGGAAGCTTGTGACTAGTCCTACATAATGTGAGCGTTTCAAGAATTTTCAATGCAAGTAGGGCTCATTATGGGGGAATTTCCCGTGCACTACTTGCGTAACTTGCATCAATTAGTGCTACTTAATTGCCCCTTTGGCGCCCCTTCTACAGACAAACTGTGTGACGTCATTAGGGATACATTCGTATCGAAGTACACAGAAAAAGCTCAACTTAACAATTTAGTGAGCTTTTTTCAAATACTTTGCTACATCATAAGAAATCTAGAAAATCATTGAACAAATCACGACAACTACTCTCCAACAAGTAGTGTATATAGTGATTTATGTACTGGTGTGTTCATCAAGACACTGATTCAATTAGGGAAAACGCATACAAAACTGCCAGAGAAACCTTGGTGTTTATGTGGACCCCAACAGCCGGCAGAACAACATAAGTAACATAAGTAAGTTAATAGGAAAGCTTGTTTCACAGTCAGCCGAAAATAAATTAGTGTCTTCTATGCTGTTTGTTTCGAGCATATAGGCATGTCAATGGTCTGAAGGCAGGCAGCATCAATCTGAGATGTGACTGCATGACTTAGATGTGTATGCTCGGGTTAATTCATCCGGGTGGCAAGTGCATATTGCTTGTTTTCATGTGGCACGTCTTATTTATTTATTTTAATTTCTTAGGTACCTTAAAGATCATGTGAAGTTCAGCATCAAGCGTGACAGTTTGTTTTCGCTGTCAACCGAGTTCTTGAGTTAAAAAGAAAGTACTTAAAAGCGCAGGGAATTGGGAACAAGACTAATCAAGCAGAACCATTAACCAGACAGGAAATAGATTGGCTAAGAAGCAAAGGCCTCCTTGGACGTGGCAATGTTTTTTTTGTATGTGATACTGTAAATGACTTATGCTTTTTATTTCGCTATTTTTTCAAAACGCTTATTGCCAATCTAAAAATACGCAAACTCATTTTAAACTACTTTTGGTTTTACAAACCCTTTATTTAAATTTATAATCAACTTAATATAATTAACACGTCGATTTTTGTGTGTGTATGTGAATTTGCAGTAAATTTCAATTATATATACAGTTCCTATTTTCAGATGGATACATTAATATGTATTATATAATTCTTTCAGAAACGCCAAATCAGTTGCTATACACTATCTGGTTTAACAATGGAATTTTCTTCGGGTTACGAGGTCGTCAAGATCACCTTACTTTGATGTGGGGTGACATAGCGTTAAAAAAGACAAATGATGGAAGACAATATTAAGAGTTTAACGGTACTTGATTTTAACTTTTTGTGACAAATTGTCACAGAATTTTCTACTTTGTCAGTTCCATATTTTTTTTAAAACTGTGCACCTTATGTATAAAAAGAAAGGATTGTTAATGTTTTGCTTAATGGTGCACTAACACAGTTTAGGTGCCAAAGTATAATTTATGCAACAGTTTTGCGAAAATATTCACTTGTATTAATAAGCATTTATTCTTTGCGTAATGGAAATTGTGTCGTCTGCTAAAATGTCATCTACTGAATTTCTGAACATTTTATTTTCTTCATTTTTTTCCAAAAAACACTCAGAATAGCAAACAGTTTGGATGTGGCGTCTGGTCTGGATGGTTTATTTCAGAAAGAAGAACAAGAACTAGGAGTGGGGCAAAGTCATCCGATATTAGAAAAGTTAAGCCGAAGGCTTTTGAGAGGCGTGACGACCCGTGCTGCCCAGTAAAGGTTTACAAAGCCTACAGGGATCATAGACCATCGAAACTCATGTGCCAGAATAGTAGATTTTATTTGCAAAACATAAAATCTCCAAGTTCGGATGTCTGGTACAGTGCAACTGCTGTAGGGAAGGACAAATTAGGTAAGATGATGAACGTGTTTGCAGAAGAGGGGGAGCTTGAAGGTCGCAAATTGAATCATTTTTGCAGAAAAACTTTTGCAACCACATTAGTGCAAGCAGAGAGACCTTCAACGGAAATTGCACATCTTGCTGGCTGGAAAAATGTACAGACAGTTGATGAGTTCTTTGTTACCTCAATTGACCAACAGGAACAGGCATCTAACATAATTGCTGGCAAACCCAGGTCCAAATGAGAAACAAACAAATTTGACAGTATACTCTCAACAAAACAAGGAGAACCAATTGAATTACACCAACCGTCAAAATTTGAACCCGTATGCTATTTTGTGTGGTGCAAATATAAGTTGGGGACAGTGAATATAAATGTGTATTCTGGAAAACGTAAGAGAGTAAATTATGGACAAAGTTCTCAGGAATCAGATTAAATTATTATTTTTGTTTGAAGGTTCGCCTTCAGTTAACGAATATTCAGAAATTTGAATCCAATAATAATATAGATGATTGACATATCATTTAAGTTTTAAGTTTTATAAAATAGGTAAATGGCTTCTACCAAGAATAGATCACTTTTAATACTTGTTAAGATACATGTAAAACATAACAGGTGCGCTCCTTTAATGATACCAGTACGCAATTCTGTACTTAGATTATCTGGAAGTTCACTGATGTGTGTTACCCTGTTTATGATTTTCATCATTTTTGTTTTAAACCGGAGGCCGAACTGAAGATAGTCATATTAGCCTGAGGCCGGAGGCCAATAGCTAATATGACTATCTTCAGCCCAGTATAAAGTTTGACGCTAGAGGTCGAGATGTCAATTAGAATGTCGGTTATTTGTTTCACTGCATTGACTTTATGGGATGTTCTCTTTTAATACAATTACAAGTTGAATTATGATGTTAATACAATTAAAATGTTTAGGCTTGTTACTGGGTTATATATAGTCATAATAGTCTAAAGCCGGAGGCAGAACTGAAGATAGGCATATTAGCCTGAGGCCGAAGGCTAATATGATTATCTTCAGCCCAGTATAAAGTTTGACGCTAGAGGTCGAGATGTCAATTAGAATGTAGGTAATATGTTGCATTTGCATTGACTTTATGGGGGTGTTCTGTTTTAATGCAATAACACGTTGAATTATTATGTCTATACACTAAAATGTGTCAGGCTTGTTACAAGGTTGAAGATAGTCATATTAGTCTGAAGCCGGAAGCCAAACTGGAGAAAGTCATATTAGCCTTAGGCCGGAGGACGAAGGCTAATATGACTATCTTCAGCCCAGTATAAAGTGTTACCCTAGAGGTCGAGATGTCAATTAGAATGTCGGTTATTTGTTTAATTGCATTGACTTTATAGGTTGTTCTGTTTTAATACAATAACAAGTTAAATTATAATGTTAATACATTTAAATGTTTTGGGCTTGTTACTGGGTTGAAGATAGTCATATTAGTCGGAAGTCGGAAGCCAAACTGAAGATAGTTATATAATCCTGAGGCCGAAGGCCGAATGCTAATATGACTATCTTCAGCCCAGTTAAAAGTTTGACGCTAAAGGTCGCGATGTCAATTAGAATGTCGGTAATATGTTACATTTGCATTGACTTTATGGGGAGTTTTGTTTTTAATACAATATTATAACACGTTTAATTTTTATGTTAATACACTTACATGTTTTGGGCTTGTTACTGGGTTGAAGATAGTCATTAGTCTGAAACCGAAAGCCAAACTTAATGATAGCCATATTAACCTGAAGCCGGAGGCCGAAGGCTAATATGAATATCTTCAGCCCAGTATAAAGCCCGACGCCAGAGTTCGATATGTCAATTAGAGTGTCGGTTATTTGTTTCATTGCATTGGCTTTATGGGATGTTCTCTTTTAATACAATTACAAGTTGAATTATTATGTTATTACACTTAACTGTTTAGGGCGTGTTACTAGGTTGAAGATTGTCATATTAGTCTGAAGCCGGAAGCCAAACTAAAGATAGTAATATTAGCCTGTGGCCGAAGGCTAATATGGCTATCTTCAGCCCAGTATAAAGTTTGACGCTAGAGGTCGAGATGTCAATTATGATAGTTTTTTGGTTAAGTTTATTTAATGAAATATTTACGAAATATTCGTTGATTTTTAGTGTTAATGGGGCTTTAAGCTTTATCGGACAAAATGAAAAATGTCAGTTGCTTTGAATGCAATAAGCATTATATTGATAATAAATTAAACAGTTTGGAATAAAAATTAAATATGCGGACTGAAGAAAACAATGTTGTATAGTATCATACACAAGTATAACTTTTAGTCGACGTATATTTTTTATCGCCATCGTCATATAATCGCTCGGACTGACATTGTGTTACATATTCAAAGATTAATAAGATCATTACTAGAACCCATTTAGCAAACATACTGTCTATTCGGGGTCTTTGCGCACGTTCCTGCGTTTGAGGTAGCCGCTTGAATTATGGATTACACACATATTTGCAACGGTCAGGAAACAAAATGAGCCTCTTTAGACATATGTTTACTATTAAATACGAATATAACATAAATATAAATAAATAACTATATGTATTTGCATTCAGAACACTATTTTATTCGTATGAGTCAAGTGTTCTACTTAGAAATAAAATAATGTATGTATTACAGGAACAATTCAAGAGAAATATCAGGCCAATACGGCTGTCTTCAGCTAAATAACAAAGCCAGTATGAATTCAACTTATTAATAACATTATATTATTAACTGTGTTGCATTCAAACATGTTGAGAAGTAATGCGTCATTAAAAAATAGGCGACTGTCTCCAGATCGGGTACTTTTCCCTTAGTAAAGGGATAACTTAAAAGAAAAACGAATAGTTTCGTATGTTTATTTCGTTAATTTTCCTGATCATGGTAATTGTCCCGATATTTGGAAGTCTCCAAATACGGAACAAAAGGTCTCTTTAATTGAGTAATGTCTCCTTTAACCACACATGGTATTTCGGAAGAGGGGAGGATTAAACGAAAACGAAAAATGGACATTTGATAGTAATGATATTGAAGTGGTAAATAACTTATACTATTTAGACACGGTTTTGAATTATACGGTAAATTTTAAATTAAACCAGGAACATTTGGTTGGTAAGGCCCTTAAGGCAATGAATACATTATTGTTTACATGCGATGATTTTGACATAAAACCAAACCTATTTTGTCAGGTGTGCGACTCTTTTGTTTGCTCCATATTAAGTTATGCTTCGGAAGTATGGGGATTCACAAAGTCAGATGATATTGGACGCATACATTAAAAAATTTGTAAACGATTGTTACAGGTTGAAATAAATACATGTAATGTAGCTGTTTCTGGAGAATTAGGTAGATATCCATTGTATGTAAACAGGTTTGTAAAAATTATAAAATACTGGTTTAAAATTATTAACAATGAAAATATCATTATGCAAATTGTGTACAAACAAGCTTTAAAAGAGTGTAATAGAGGTTATACAAATTGGGTCTCAAATGTCAATAACATGTTAAAGTGAGTATGCACGATTTCTATGTCAACAAGTAATTTCTTGCACCAACATATGAATATGGCCTAGGAATGCTTAATATCATAAATTAACAATCTGTATATGGTACTAGAAATCAAATATTGTTTACTTCAGTAAATTGCTAAACTGGCTGGTTAAACACTTTAACTCGTATTTGTGTTGTATGAACAAATCTGCACTCAAACTAAATTTAGATTCACATCGTACACGCATGATATACATGCTGGCGAATTCGGCTGTACAGCCTTTTTCGATTTCAGAATTAAATATTTGTCTTATTTCGCATTTTTCGACACATGTTCTTCTTAACTTTTATTTTAATTTATATTGAAATATATGTACAATAAGTTTTTCACACATTTTATATAAATTCATAAATATTTGACAAAATCGTGCATACTCTCTTTAAATATTTTTGGATTTGGTTATGTATATGAATATCCAAACGTTGTACACTTTAATAGTTTTATTTGCGAGTTCAAATGTAGACTTCTAGATAACTTTAAAGAGGAGTGGTATGGTAACATGAATAACAGTTCTGTATTAGATATGTATAAAGTTCTTAAAACCTCTTTGGTATATGAAGAATATTTAGACTTACTTCCTAGACGTATGCGCTTCTTTTTGTTAAATAAAGAGTGTCTGCACAACCGTTGAGGATCCAAACTGGCAGATACGCTCAGAATAACTATCACGTAATGAACGTTACTGTTTATGTTGTAATGAATTTGATTTAGAAGATAAATACCTTTTTATATGTATATGCCGCTGTTTCACTGGTTTTAAAAATAGATATGTTGGCCGTATATTTTATATCAACCCATCTATGTATAAATTCCATTATTCGTTAGTTTCATGTGACAAAACAGTAATTTCTAATTTATGTAAATATATAAAAGAAGCTTTTGTTATAAGAAATACGATTCATAAAAATACTGCTGAATAAAGTTCACTACCGCATTGACAGAATAAACGTGTCCTTGCAATTGATTGTGTTTATTTGTCTGTCTGTCTGTCTGTCTGTCTGTCTGTCTGTTTGTCTGTCTGTCTGTCTGTCTGTCTGTCTGTCTGTCTGTCTGTCTGTCTGTCTGTCTAGTGTTAGTTGTCATTTTTATATAATGCTAGACAAGATAAATAGTGAATATGTGTCCTTAATTCTTCCTTTGATCAAATATGTCTTTTTTATGTAATGTGTTAATTGTTCGATAAAAACGCTTGGAAATTATGGCGCGTTAGAATTTAACCGTTTGGGCGTAGACAGTTTTATTTAGTTTAGTTTCATTGAACGTTTTCTTTGATTACGTTTGTAGTCTAAGGGTTTTATTTTGTGTTGCAATATTGCGTTTGCCCGTTTCATCAATGCATGAGCGGAGATGGGAAGTTACAAGTTAAAGGAACATTTGTGGAGATATTTATAAAAATCATACTCTATATGAATTATGTAATGAAGGGAAAATATAGTTTGCCTTACAATATACAGGCGGGAAAGTTTATGATCTTCGGTTGATATGCAATTGCTTGTTGGAAACCATTTTCTTTAAACTGTATAAGATGTATTGAAAAAAAAAGCGGAGATATTCGATTGTTATGAGAACATTTTATTTTCTCCATCATAAACCAACACATAAATATGAACGAGGATAGTACATAAAATGAAACAGCTATCTTTCAATGATACCATAAATCAAATGTTCGCTACTTTTAATAACGAAAACGTTTAAGGCGATAACGACTTGTGTCAAAGTGTCGCATAAACAAATATTCAAAGAATATTAATGATGTTTTAACAGTGTACATTTCTTTTGTACATGAATGTGTTTTTGACTGTACATTTGAAAAGTATTTGCAATTTTGTACAACTCGTATTTTTTTGATGGTCTGATGCCACTTCTTCCTAACTTAAATTATGCTTTGAGATTTAAATTTAACCAGCGTTTTATATTCTTTGAACAAATAGATAATATCATATATATCCGTTTTCAATGCTTATATAGACATTGAATTTAAACGTTCCCAATTGATGGATCCGGTTTGGCTTTAAAGTGTTTATCTACGATATACACAATTTCAACTGTGAACAGTAACAAAACTTGTCAATGTTAAATAATCTTAATGGCAGGTACAGCCATTCTAAATCCTTATTCTAGATACAAGGGGTAAACCCTAAAGTTTACCAGTGCTCTACATAAGGTGAATATGTCTTAGAAGATATATGTCACTTTATTACGATTAGCGCTAAAAGATAATAGACAACAAGACGAATAAATCGGCTTGACAGGAGTAACTTTGCTTGTAATCCTTTGATGGTTTCAAGTTTCAGTTAGATAGTTAAACAAATTTACGAAATGATTATTCGAACATTCAGTTTTAAACAAGAAAGTAAAATCTGCTGCTATTGTTAAGTTATATTGATACAATTTATCAATTAAAATTAAGTTTATATAAGCTCTGTATGGAATACCGTTAGGGACATCGTGGTAACACATTTAAATCCAGAGGGCGACAATGCGATAGTGCGATAGTACGATGGCGAAAATGCGAACGTTCGATGGCGACAATGCGATAGTACGATAGCAACAATGCAACAACGCGACAGTACGATGGCGATATTGCGATAGTACGATGGCGGCAATGCGACAACGCGATAGTACGATGGCGACAATGCGATAGTACGCCGGTGACAATGCGATAGTCATATCGTACTGTCGCCATCGTATCATCGCATTGTCGCCATCGTACTATCGCGTCATCGTACTGTCGTCATCGTATTATCGCCTTGTCGTCATCGTACTATCGCACTATCGTCATCGTTTTTTCGCACTGTTGTCATCGTATTATCGCACTATCGCATTGTCGCATTGTCGCCATCGTACTATCGCACTGTCGCCAACGTATTGTCGCACTGTCGTCATCGTAGTGTCGCACTGTCGTCATCGGATTATCGCACTATCGCATTGTCGCCATCGTACTATCGCTCTGTCGCCATCGTATTGTCGCGCTGTTGCGATCGTACTATCGCATTGTCGACATCGTACTATCGCGTTGTCGCATTGTCGCCCTCGTACTATCGCATTGTCGCCATTGTACTATCTCATTGTCACCATCGTACTATCGCTTTGTCGCCATCGTACTATCGCACTATTGCATTGTCGCCCTCTGTAATTTAATGTGTAACCACGATGGCTCTAACGGCATTCTATAGCTATGAGGCAATGTTCGATGTCCATTACTTTTTGCAAGTATGCTATGTACATGTTATTGACAGTAACATTTTTAAGATTTGCATTTATGTATGTATTTTCCTAATCTTCTATAGTTTATACATTAACATGTTTTAATCGTACACATTATAGTAGACACATTTTGAAACGATAAAACATAATTAGGTAAGGAAAAGAAATTATATAAAATCAATTTTATTCGCTTCAAAATCCCATCCTTGCATTATGATATTGAGGAATTTTAATTAACGACATACAGGCAATATTAAACTTATTTGTGTGTGGTAACAAATTGAAAACATGTTAAATAACTGTACTTGTAGCACACGTTCATAGTTTTTGCCGGTAGGTACTACTCACCGTATATGTTTCAGTTCATCTGAGTGTACTTGAACGCTTTAACACGAACCCTAAGCGCTCGTGATTATATTTATTTACCGACTTTACGAAGAAGTTATTCGATGTTTCAGCCCCAAAAGCAAACAAACGCGATAAGAGATATGCTTTAAAATCGATAGTATACAAACAAACCCGTTATCTCAACCGCTAAGAGCCATTGAGGACTAAAATATGGCAACAAATATACGAGTGAGTGTCTTGTGTATTATTGTGAACCTGGTTTTTAGTTTGCAGTTTAAATTACGAATAAATATACTTAAAAGAAAGAGACAATTAGAGCTAGTTTGGATAATTATGTTTTTCATACGCGGTTTATTTTTTGTTTTGCACCCAGCCTATATGTCTGATAATTTATGCCAAGTGTATGCAATTTGTAGTTAAATGAGCTTCAAACTTTCTAAATTTTACACATAACGTATGATGTATCTTCATTTTTATATATTTTAAAATTGAAAGTGGGGTTTTGACCAACTGGTGCACACTGTATAACATGTAAGTATAAACATTTGCTTTTAATTAAATTTGATTTTTTTTTATTTTCCATAGTTAAAAATTACACAATAACATCGGGAACGACACACGTTTCATTTTACTCAATATCGTTCAATGGTTTATTTAAAAGTGTTAATTTGAGAAGAAACTTTGTTAATATTTCTCTTAATTAAAAAAATAACAATATTATTTAACAAAACATGCATAACAATAAACGTGTAAATTTTATGTTGTATGGTTCGAAATATATTTTCTGTATTAATTATGTGTAATGTTTTTATTTTATGCAAACCATTCGTTATTGCCATTGTTCTGGAATGGTAAAAATAAAGGACAAGGTATCATTTGAACTTACGAGGACTTATAATAGGATTAAGAAAATATCGTCAAAATTATTGTCAATCCATTAAATGTGAATCATATACAGCAGTTTTATGTTAATTAACAAAATAAAATTTAATCTAAAACAATATTAACAGATGGCGGAAGGTGGCCACTGGCGTGACGAGTCAGATCATTATCGTGATCTACGCAACTGCAGCCTTAACAGCCGTCAGTCTCAAGTAAATACTGATATGTGAGTATCTGCAGTACAAGTAGTTGTAGTGATGTTGAATATGATGAATTCAAAAACGTTTAAGGTTTTGCTGTGAAATTGATATCAACAATAATTCATGTTGAATACTTAGTACTTGCCTTTGTAAGCACCTTTTGAACACGTCAAAAGATTGTAAAAAAAGGATGCAACAGGTAAACCGGCTAACCTATTGCGCGATCAGTTATTCTGCGACATTTAACCTTAAATTGTGTTTGAATAATGTCAATGCTTTTTGCAATGGAGTAAACGATACAAATTGCATTTCTAACGCTTAACACACTGCCCTTTAAAGCTATCGCCTACTTGAAACAACATACCACGCTGGTGACGGGAATCATTAACGTCATTAAACCAGTACCTTTATTGTTACAGACAATAAATGTTCATAATTGTCAGTATAGTGTATTGTGTATTTATTATTGCTTTATTGCTTTTTTAACGATGAGCTGTTTATTCTCAAGTCGCAAATAATCTGTGTATATATTCAGTATCGTTTTGTTTTAATAGCGAAACATTTACGTGCGATCTGTGGGGAGTGGTGCTTATGAGCTGAAATTGAAACGTCGATTTAACTCGCGATAACAATCGATAGATTGAGACTTTGGTCTGCGTAGTCGATGTTTAATTAACAAATGTACAAGATTTATTGCTCGCATGTGCTCAGGATTTAGAAGTATCAATTATATCAAGATTTCCATTATTTAAAAAAAATAATATCCAGTAAGCGTCGTATTTACTCTATCAGAATTTAATATTGTTATTTTTAATGTTCGCCATCAACGCTGCCAATACCACAGTCTCACACACGTTTTAATTAATAAAGGAAGCGAATAATAACAAAATATACATATTAATGAGTTTTATTAATGTCTTATCCTTATGTTGAGAACGGACATACATATTACAAACATTTGCAAAAACATTTACCTCAATGTGTTTTTATTAATATATTTATATCAGGAACATGATTTTAATAGTTACAGGGTTAGTAACTGACCCGATACGGGATATAGGGTTCTGTGGAAAACCATATCCGATATGGTTTTCCACAGAACCCTTTATTCCGTATCGGGTCAGTAAACTAGCCCTGTAACGATTATATCACGCCAACTACTTTCCATCTCATCAAATTTACAAGGACAAACAATGTTTTTTTATAACTAGTATTATCGAATATATTAAATTCAAGAACATAATATTACAATAACAAAACTTCAATTGTTTTCAAAAATCCTACTTCCCCATATAGTCTATCAGATATATGGGGTCAGCATATAGTCTACTGACACCATATAGAATATATGGGGTCAGCAATATGACGTCAAACAGCCTATGAGAGGAGAGTATTTTGTAGATGGCGTGATATGATCGCTTATAAAACCAACGTTAGCGGTCATGAATTACTTTCGTTTAAAGTACATTTTCGTTCAATATAACATGATTGAAGATATATATTAAAACGTTTCCAGTTAACCTGTTAATAAATCAGCTACAATAATAGGTTGACCGGTCGATGTTTTAATAACATGTTGCAGTCCTAATTATAAATTATTGCTATCATCAAATGCCTTTCTTATATGTGTTGTATTTTACTGATTTTGATTATTTAAATTAAACAAAGAGAAAAATGTCAGCTTCAAATGCCTTTAGATTAAATTTAATTATAGATGAATACGATAGTGACAAGTACATGTCTGTATATCTTATGGTCCAGGTTAATATATAAACAACAATTGCACTAAATCGTTTATGCGCATGCTGCTTATGTTTATTTTCTTACTATGTTTATCTCTGTAACATAATTGTATGTGAACTATCTAGTGTTTAGACGATGTACACTGTACAAGTCTGAATAAATATGTGTATTGTCTTGTCTTTAATTTAATGAAGTTAAAATGTACGCTACATTCACGTAGTGTTTATGTTCTAGAACGGGAGGTTCAATCCCAGGTTTTAATGGAACAAGCCTCGGTAGAAGCCTGCACTGTGATGAACTTGCTGGGTTACGGGCCTCACATCAGACAGGCTCATAGAGACGCCTATAGGCAGTTTGACAAGCTGTTTGATAAATCATCTTGTATGTTGACGGGTATCACTACGGGTAGCAAGGCAGAGAGGGGCTAACGCGCTGCGCGGAGAGTGACCATGACATGATGTTGGTACCAGACGATGTAATGTGTCTTGAAAATGTTGCTCATTGTGACACACTGCCAAGGGAGACGACTGTGTTTACTTTAAATACCGACATGTGCTACCATGGACATTGTACGCTGTTTCTAGAGAGAATTGGTACAAATATTCACCCTTTAGTTACAAATGCTTTTTGTTATTATGGAAACGGGCGTCTTCTCTTGAGCAGTGATTTATGTGTTCATTTCTTTGATGGCAAAAAAGACGGTCCAGGGTTTGTAAGACATGAACGTGCGGGACCATCTTTACCGTTTACCGTTGAAAGGTTTTTTGATAACGATTTGGTCTTTTCCTTACACTGTCACTGTCCCGGCATACTACATAAATGGGCTGAACGACGTCGCCATAGGCCACCACCGGACGTCGTTTAAAAGGTCGTTAAAAGGGGAGCTTTTGTGACCCCTGTTGAGTGTAAGGGTAGTGAATATAAACACGTAGAATGGAGGATCTGCTTTAATACTGGGGAGAATGAGCTTATGAGCAGTCTTCATAACACCCAGGTATACATTTATGTTATATTGAAGATGGTAGTAAAGGATGTGTTAAACCCTCTCAATAAAGAACTCACATCGTACACAGTGAAAAACATCGTGCTGTGGATGGCGGAGAAATACCCACAAGAATTGTTCACTGAAAGAACATTGCTGCATTGGGTTCGTGAAGGACTGGGAGAACTGAGAACTGCCATATTAACAAAACACCTTCCATATTACATGATACCTGACAGAAATCTGATGGAGGGCTGTGGATTTGATGAAGAACAAGGGCACACGTGGGTAGCAATACTAACGGACATGATTGACGAAGGTAAAAATATGCTTCTCAGATTGCCGAAAATACGACAAGCAATAATTTCTCACCCAGCCCCTCTGTTGTGGTTCTGCAAGAAGAGAGTGGAGCTGGAACTGCTTTATCTGAAGCTGATGATAAGATTCGGACAGTGCATGGATGAAAATGGGGTGGTTAATTTGTCGGATGCTATGCAGCTTGCGACAAAGCGACGTATTAACGAGATATTGAGAGAGGTCCATCAGAGGATGTGTATGGACGGAAGTCGTGTTTATGATGAAGATGAGATCCTTAAACGACTGGTGATGTAATTCTGAAATGCATACATTCATCGTTGAACATGGCAGTTCTTAGTGCAATTCAATATCATTCAAAGGCGACGTTCTACACCCATGAATCGTTGTCAATTACGGAACTAAAAGGCATTTTTCAAAAGTATTCAGAAGAAATGCTACGGTTATTTCCAAATACATACATAAATCTTATAATATAACAATTATCAAATACATTTACAAAAATATGATGCAATTGGTAACTGAATGCTTTTTTAGCGACTATATACGATCTTCATTTATTGGAAAACAGATGAAACGGTGATGAAAACACAACTAGAATAAACGTTTAGAAGACGTCGTACCAGAAAATAAACGAATGCAAAATATTATTCAATTGCCAATAAGTGGGTGTTGTTCAGCAAAAAACGTCTAAATGTACACCAGATATGTAAACCGTTGGAAAATCACCATTAGTCTGTGTATATTCGCTCATACGACATGTATGTTTTTGCATCAAATTCGAGTAAACGTGTTCTTATCGGGTAAACGTGCTCATGATAAACTTCATCGAAGTGAACAATATTACTTTCCACTTCAACGTGTATTTTATATGTTACATATGTTAATGCATTTAATTCATGCATATATTATTAATGTTGAGTTCTTATGAAGTTAAGCGAAAACAGATACAACCGATAAATGTGCACAACGACATATTGAAGTTCAATTGTGGTAATATAATTGGGCGCATCACTGAATTGTGGTCTATTTGTTGTTATATTTGTATTTGCAATGTCAGGATGAATAATAATACGAATGTCTGTTGAATGAATGTAATGAGGTTTCTTATGTTTTTTAAGGCTTTGTAAATTATATACTTTAAACATATCTTACTTTTAGAATTTATTTTATTTGAAAACGTGTAAATGCTTAAATCGTGTCGTTAACTGATGATTCCAAAATAACATAGATAGAGACCTTTCTAGCAAATACCGTGATTCCTAAAACGCAGATCAATATGCAGCCGATGTGTTATAAAAAAAAGTTATTGTATTCATGAACAGTTATTTGGTCGTGGTACTTCCCGTATTATCATAGGCCCCTTAAAGCATTCAACTCTTTTAAAAAACTCTGTTTCAATATATTTAGTACTAATCCTATACACTGTAAGAGGTATACATTTTACGCCAAAAACTAATCTTCTGTAGCAATTCAAACTCGAACTCAACGTGTATAATGGGTGAGGTGATGGCAAAATTATCAAGCAACTCAAAATTATTACGATGTGCAAGCACATAATCCACTACGCTTGCACCACCATGGGTCATGCATGTGAAATACTATCGGGTGGTCACAGAAATTGATCTTCTGATATTGTTTATGTATATTTAATTGTCCAATATTATTACTGGCTGATTTCCAGCCTTCGAAGAATGTTTCCTGTAAATTAAGCAGACAGACTTTGCTGACATAAATATTCAACATGGGTTAATATTATGATTAAAAATAGATAGACTCGCATAAAAACCACATTCGAAACTGTTCAGTCTTGATGTTGTTTTCTTAATAGCTGGCAAATGAAAAACAAAACAAATGTCATGTGATTGAGTTTATCCTTTTATTAGCCAAAGTTATCGTTTATATTATAAAAAGTTTTAAGACAGGCGAACCTCGCATTAAAGAACATATATAAAACAAATAAAATTTAAAAGTCGTTTGCTGAGTTGAAATCAAATTGTAAAAAAAAACAAAAAAACAAAAAAAAACAGCATGCATCATTTTAATGATAATTAAACCGGTAAAATGATTTAAGTATTAAATCCCATTTATTCAAAGTTAAATGTTATAACTGGAATAGACACAATCTGTAGGTATTCATCGCCAAACATTTATTATTATTCTTATATAAGAAACATACGCATTTTAACATTCAAAACAAACACATGCAAATTTGTTATGACATTTCATAATGTATGTCAGGAGACATGCAATAATATATTGGTACGCACATTTGTAGAGAGATTCGTGAGCAATAAACCGGTCGCCCTTTGCATAGTAAAATCATGTTATGTGTTCTACAATGTAACGCCATACCAATAAAGTTCGTATAAAAATATAAGTATTTGTACAAAATAGTCAAAAACGTTTATGGAAACAAACTTGAATACAATATCCGAAGAAAATGCACCAAAAGCCCGCTTGTCTTTGAAAATTGGGTCATACGACACATAGATACAGTTGTTTGATCTGAACAAAAACGATTAACGTGTGAATTTCATTGATGGGAACAACACTTGATAATTGCAGTAATAAAAGAAAATAAGTATATTTAATAAGGTTTTCCTCAGAGAAGATAAAGATCTACCAATGATGGCTATTATTAAAATATTTCAACATATTCGTAACGTTGTAAGTATTTATTAAATTACACATTTTAACTTGACAACGCGTTCTTAAGACTTAATGTGTGTATCTATAACAACTAAACAAATATATATATATTGAGCAAATACATTAACATTTCAATCTTAAACAAGCATACATATTCTAAATGAATGGTGGCTGAAGACACACACATACACATTTTGTTACAATGGCAAGTCTGATCAAAAATATGTTAAGCGATATATCATAAGATGCATTTATCACTTCATCCTTTCGCTATATACATCCAACTAACACAGAACAATAACGGAGCAAAAAACACATCATTATCATATACAATCACACTTTGCATTAATACATGCCATGTATTAGCACCATAGAGAATTATGTTTCATGTGTATCATTTATATAAAATCAATGCATATAAATATAGGTATATCTAAATAATAATGGAATGTAATGCTAACTACTTGTATTGGCTGGTTGCATTCTAAGATATTTCGGACTATTAGTGATCACAAATATGTAATAATAAACTATTTATGAAGTTAACAGACGCCACGTATCTATGTTGTAAATATTATTTCGCGTTTGCGACGTCGAATTGCGTCATCATGATACACGTTACGTCATTTTCTTTCTATTGCGTCATCATAATTCATGTGACGTCTAATTCCCTAATGGACAGCCAATTTCGTCAGATCCATCTCTACAGTCTGAAGTTTGATCACATCTATAGATTTTTGGCACGCACTGCCCGCTGCTGCATGCCCACTCCGTTGTAGGATTGCATGTTACTGTAAACAGACAATATAATAAGACCCGCTGCACATGCAACTCCATAAGAAAGAAGGCCGCCATGTAGGGTTTTAATTTTGTATTTTTTATGTATGATTTTTATATAATTTTCTACGAAACTTATCTGGAAAATCATAAATAAATTAGTTAAATACTTAGAATGTCTAAATTATACGACTTTTACATGAAGAGCTCAGTTTGCGTTTACCTCTTTAGTATTGCTTTGCTTTGTAATTTCATATTGGACATTTGTGTTCACCAAATAAAAAAATATAATACTATTATAATGAGGATTTAACACATGAAATTTCCTTTTTATCTCAACAAATGTATTTTAGCTGCCCTTTGAGAATGTGTTTTTATATATTTAATTATTTATGTTTATGTGATGACTGAACACACACTAGGGATTTAGACAGACAAAACAATGACAGGAGTTGGGGCCTGAAAAAGGACAGGGCAACCTCGGGTAAACTTTGTCAGTGACTTTATTGTGATGTTTTCACAGACGTACTTACAAGTTTATTCACGGATTCATTCAGCATATAGTACATTGGGAATGATCCTTATTTAAAATAATTTGATGCTTATACCAAGAAACGGTGTATAGTAATCTTATAATTATTAATATCCAATAACCAGTTGTTGGATCAGTCTTTATTTACAACAAAATAGACAAATTAAAGAGGGATAAATATGGTCAGATATGTTTGTTAAAGGTGGGGCATTAGAATTGAAAGGGGGAACCAAATATTCTAAAATTATGAGGCATAAAAAGGAAGGCCTCCTCCCCTGACCCTCCACCTTCTATCATTCTGTTTCAGCTTAAAACTTTCGCAAGCATTGCAGAAATTGAAATTAAAACCTATGTACCAGTATCACAAATGTGTATATCCTTCGCAGACAAACACCAAGGCTCATTTTAAAACATGACTGACGAAAATTCGCAGTGATTTTTATTGGTTCACTTCGAACGTTAACGAACTCCCTGAAATGTGTAAACCCTCTAAATAATAAGCAACGTCGGAAAATGTTATTGCTTGGATGGGTGACAGATAGTTACACCAATACATGTACTATTAGCATATGTCAACAATGGAATGTTTGCAATAGTTAGCTTACCAGGTCCATTGGTTGGTGATGCTGTTGTAGGTACAGGAGCTGAAACATTTATGGAAACTCATTACTATGAGTGGAAACATAGTTTGACACTTAATAACGTGAATGCCCTCGCCGGATACTTGACGATGCCGAATCGGTAATAGTTTTGTTTTATTATGACGTATGGACGTTCCATCGCAAGTTTCTAGGTAGGTCTCGCGTTGATGAACGGTGAAAAAGAATTAAATGACACATATGAATGATATATAAAAAAAAATGTATAATATATCTAATAGAAGAAAAATCCTTTCGTGAAATGTGACTTACTACAGAACATTATTTTGGGAACACGTATAAGATCGGAGTAAAGTGTATATGGGCGTGAATACATTATATATCTACAAGTATATATTTGATGTGGTTCAGTGTTTCTGTTTAATAATTATGCCAGTTACGGAACAGGTTTGGATATGGTGTACCATATAATTCTGATTTGATGCCATTCTGTTATCACATTACGTGTCTTTTTAAACCAGTTCCAATCATACCTTGACAAGTATAATTCGCCAACTGAACATCATCAATAGCGATATCCACACCATTGACGCTTGCATCCGGGCCACTAACACCCACTTCCGTCCGCAGTGACGTGAATACAACTTTCAGTGACGTATTTCTCGGAAGATCTAAACAGACCAATCGCCACTCGTCTTTAAGGACAAGCGGATCACTCTCCCAAGAGGTCACATTTTCCCCTGTTTTATTTGAAATAATTGTGACCTGAAACAAATCGTATGTTTTCAGAACATATCATTGAGTTCAAATAATATAACTAAGATTTGAGAATCGTTTTTATGTTGCTATTGTCGTTGTTGTTTCACTGTATTATTCTTTTCGAGTATGAAGATGCCGAAAAAAGCAATCAGTATGTTTACGGTAAGTAATATGTGGCTATAATTCAATTAGGTCTCTGTACGACAACTGCATTAAGTACTTCAAGAAGAAGATGTCATTTGAAAGCATCTTTTCCTTACTATAAATTTGATTGGCATGTGTATTCGAGTACACACAAGTTGATGTGCAAAATACATTTGTCGATCAGACATGTTTTATCATTTATGTAATTTAACCATTCGACATTTAAACATTGAGGACGATAAGATTGTCTGTGTTTCTTCCTGTGCTCAGATAAACACTGATGTACTGAATAGTAATGGCGGTAAAAAGAATTATCGAGCTAAACAATTCCGTATCATATATCCGGATCGAATTTAGGAGTGTTGTATCTGGTACATTTACGTTACACAAGTTACGCACAATGACATCGGAATATCATAAAACCTTACAAACAATGTCCCGGCCTGTGAAAGCAACGGGTCGCTGGAGTAAATGTGATAGTAAAACCTTAGACTCTGATCCGATGCTGTGTTGAACAAAGGGGACACAACCGAGGTGTTGTCACCACGTGATCCTAGCCCCGCCTCCGCGTAGAGGTAACGCCCTAAAAAAGATGGGACCGGTCAATTTTATGAACAGTTCAGGTTTGTGTTTCTTGTATTAAAATATGTGATAACACATCTCAACTTCAGATAATAATCTTGAACGTATTTGTTTTGACTGACCTTTTGTGTCAACAATCGTGTATTTCGGACGTTAGTATAGGTATTTGAATGCTTTATAAATCTCACATTGTGTTGTCAGTGATTATAATTGGTAGTTAAGATGTGTGTAGTTGAAATTGTATCGTTTAAACTGAAATTCTTCAAAATGACCATGGGTCGGTAGCTGGAGCCGAGATGATAGCGAAGACACGACTGACGGTCTTTTAGTACACGGTGTTCAGTACCTAGTACACTGCATACTGGATTAAAGTGGCATGCAAAAAGTTAGAAATTAGCTAAGGTTTGAGCGGGGGGATATAACCGGCTATCCCATTAGTTTTGTTGCAAATGTGTCTCCAGCCGACTACTGATCAGCTCTCGGTAGCGAAGGTTAAACACTAACGACATACAATAAGTTAACGTCTTTACCGGTCCGGTTTTTCAACGTGTGGTCGGTGATCGGCCCTGTGGTGGCGGAGAGAGTGGGGCCACTGTTCACTCCCCACTTGTAGGCCGTGTGCTGCATGAACTCGTACCCGCACAGGAACTGGTGCTCGAACGTGCAACTCACAGATGCCAGGGCGTCTGAAAAACGAGGAACCGTTCCTTTGATATTGATTTTCTTTAAATCTTTGCTAAGTAAACCTTTTAAAGCATGCAAATACCCAATGCAGACACCAATATCTGTTGAACAAAATCGTCTATCGTCTGGATAAACCAGCTTACACAGGAAAGGTCAACCGTGATAGACAAAAATGCTAGTAAAAAGGGGCGACAAATCCAGCAAAACAAACAAACAAACATAAGTTATTTGAACTTCTGTGCACCTAAATACGCCTTGAGCATTTCAAACGGAAGCATATGGCTATCGACAAATTCCACGATTTAAACCGTATGAATTAAGAGTGTCACGATTACAGATAGGTATGCATCGATATGCTTTTTACTTCAAACAGAATGTGATGTATCTCCCACGTGTGTGACATGACGTTGACGTGCGCCGTTTGAACGATAGTGATAGCATTTAAATGTACTTTGTTCTGGTAGTATGAGTGATATGTTGATGAAAGTTTGCATACAATCTCTAAAATGTCTATTCATTAAATTGTACAACGTATATTGTACTTATATTATTAGTTTTATATATCTGTTGCCTATAATATTCTGGGATAGCCCTAACATTATAAATGAAACCAAACAATCTCTAAATTGTCTAGTGTGACAATTGAACACGGATTGCCTTTTGTGAGAAAGGCGTGTACAAACCACTGTGCTACCCTGACATTCCAGTTTTGCTGGCTAGCTTGCCCAAATTACGTGTGAGAAGATTAACTTACCCCGTAACATGAATAAGAAAATATGAAACACCGCGAGGGTTCCAAACATACAAATAAACAACAGTTAACAAACCACAGCGTTTGCCCTCGTCTGACTGATCCAGGCATTGGGTTGCTCGGTCACACTGCTGGGAGAGGGGCAGACACCGACCGCTGTCACATCGGAACTCCATACTCGTGCACGCTGAAGCGAAAATGGCACCTCTGGTAATAGGAGCACGGGGAGCGACACGTATTCATAGAAACATTTTTCTTATCACGTGTTCACTGTTTTGAATAATGTATCTGTGATTCAGTAGCCTAATTACTCGCATTTGTATTAGCGTAACATTTAAAGTCTGGAAAAGTGCACCCGCATATGTGTTTGTGATAAGAAAACAAATATCACATTTTCTTAAGCAATAGTATGCATTTATTTCTAAAGTATTTTATGACAACAGTAAAGTGTCTTAAACATTTGTAATTGTTCATAAGCATTAATAGAGATGATAGTTATATCAGTTAAGAAGTACGGCACACTACAATTTACCGTAAACTAATAATTATTGTACACAGTTTTAAAATATGTCTTGTTCATGCCTAACTTACTAACATAATCAACTCTTTAAACAATATAAAACATAAACAAAAACTAACACGCGAAACAAAATGTACAATAGTACACTATCAGGGGTCACCTGAAACAAATGTATTTTGCAACAAAGATAAGCACAATCCATAAAGTCTTACTGCAGTTTTCCTCGTCGTATTCGTCGGCACAATGCACAGTCCTGTCACACACCGCCGTCGTCGGGAAACAGGCGTCCGTCGTCCGGCATTTGACGTAGTTTGCTGGGCAATCTGAGACAACATAAGAAGAATCATAGAACAAATGTCTTGCTTTGATTTGACCCAAGTTTGTTGTGGTAATGTTTAATCGATAGTTGGTTTCGGTTTCTTGTTTCGCAATATCTTATTTAGTATCAATGGCTTCAAAAATAAGAGATTTCGTTCTGTAAATATTTTTCTCTTAAAGAAAGTGTATGCATACACAATTGTTGACGTAATTGTGACATTAGATTGTTGTTATTAAGTGGACTGTTATCTCAAATACTTTTCATTGGTCTATCTTTAAAAAGAACATAGTCACAGGAGGTTTTTGTCCAATGAGGACGTTTGTACAACAATTATTGATTTTCGCTCGGCGTTTGCAGTTTCCTAGCGTCCATAAACTTTCTCGCAAAGCCATCACTGCCAACACTTTACTTGTTTTACTTTACCGCGGTACTTATCATAAGATTTACATGTGATCCATATTTTGAAAGGTTAATGGTGACCAAAACGTTAAGTATTAAATGGTGTTTAGATCGTTTGGTATTGACTGTCATTGTTATGTAATGGTTTGTTTTCTCTCGATAATTATGGCTTTTTGGGTGTAGCATAAACTAAATAATCTATTGTCTAATGTTTGAAAGGTCAGGTACAACTGAACGAGTTGTGATATGTTTTCTGTATGTTTTTACAATACTTACAAAGTCATTATATACATTTTCTATCCCACTTAAAAAAGAATTTTCCCTTTGAAAAACTCTCCTAAGCGTAGTCTTTGCATAGGTAAAAAAAACTTTATTAATAAAAAATTGAATAAAAAAAGTAGGCAGCGCAGTTAACGTAATGCTGTTTGTAAAAAATGCATTTGTTACAATTTGACTTTAAATCAATATAAAAACAACATAATATTTACTATACGCAGGACATGATCCTGTTCTGAGAGTGGCGTCATCCAGTGCGATGAACTTGCTGCGCAGGTACCCTTGGTCAATGCCTCTGACGTCATAAGTGACGTTGACGTAATCTGAAGCCGGAAGTGACGCTTGAAACAAGGCCCACGCGCCCTCGAAGGACTGATAGACAATGTGAGTCTTACTGCTACAGCCGTCACACTCGATCTACATAGAAATTAAAATGCAGGGTTATTTTCACCAAACACTAAACTAAACCAGTCTGCTATGCTCAGCTGCAAATTAAACACCAGAGCCCAGTGGCTCAAACCTTTAACGGCCAATTAAAGCCGGCCGAGTTGATATTTCTCACAACAATTTGGTTTTCTCAACTGACCAGAATTGATCAGTTTTCGTCAGATACATTCTAAAGCTAAACTCTTCCATACTGATTTTTGCAAAAAGATGTGCCAAAAAATGCCAAAAGCATTAAAAAATACGAAACCTAATCATGTACATAACGGAATCCTCAAGACTATTATTAACCTGTGACGTATGCACGCGTTGGGTCACGTGAGCGCCAATTTCACGTGATTTCCACTTCCGCGCTTTTCAAAACAAAGAAGAACTACTAAATAACACGGTTTCTCCATGGCAAATGGCGTTGTAAACAATGATGCAATTGTCACGTGGTTTTACATTAAGATCATTTCTATCCATGGACAGAAATTGAAAAGCCCTATCTTTGTACTGAATTTGGGCATTTCTTGACCGATTTGTACCAACTTTTTTGCACATCTGACATAAATACCAACACATTTTGACTTAGAATCACTTTTTTGCGACACATATCAAAAATGAGAAAATATACCAACATCAACTCGGCCGGCTTTAAGCTTACAACATGTTATAGTAAAATAAGTGTCAGTAGCAGGCAACATGTTTAACAAACGTTTGTTAATTATTTTAAAGTTCAGATGTTTTTACTTTAAACAAGTGTAAAGTCTATTTAATTTACATAAATTACTTGGTTCGCAAGTTAAAAGCCGTTGGCTATTAAGTTTTTAGAGAGCCGACCCTGTTATTGAATTCACTGTAAGTTTACGTGAAGACATGCTCAATTTGATTTACGTTTAATATTTTTTAATTATATGTTAAATTTAAACGCTAAAAAAAATAAAGGAAGAAAAAATAGTGCTGTTTTACTAAATGGCGTTCATGCACAGAGCATGTGACATTGCTAGATCTTTTTCCCCAAGAGCCTAATGCGGAATGCTGTTGAATTGTTGTTGCTGTGTGTTATTTCAACCTCATGAAGTATGTTCTACATGCCTGAACTTTGAACTCCGCATCCACCTCCATCTGGTACCGGAAGGTGAGGCAGTTGGACTGGTTTCCGAGCCGGAACCTCTGTCTCATAAGTACACTCTCTCCCGACTGTATGCCGTAATTGTTCATGTAAAACACGTTACCTGTAATGCATGTGTTGACCGAAAATAATAAATATTAATAGATATTTGACGTGAAATCGTATTGATTTAAAAGAGGCGGGGCTAGTTCAGCGAATTAACTTAAGAGCATTTTGATTGGTCGGACAATTAAAAATTACTGGAACATGTCTATAGTAGATACTGTAATAAAAATAAAGGAAGGATCAAACAGTTCTTACATTTCATTGTTAAAAAAAAAACAACAACATTAAAAACAATAAATCACGTGCAGGAAGATGGCGCTCCTAATGAAGGCAATTCAAACATTTCAACGGATTACGTTTGTACGGTACTTGTTCATTCTAAGGAAAATATCATTCACGAGTGACCATTTCCATAAGCACCCATACTTGGTGTATAAACTAAACTAAAGTTAACAGTTTCATTATAAGTGTGATTATGATTAAAAAATGAAAAGTTGTAGGCAAGTCTAAAATAGTAAAATAGTAAAATAATAGAAATGGTAATGTTACATGTTTTATTCCATCGAACAAATGTCATTGTGATCATTCCAAACTATGTCGTTGAATTGAACCATTAATAATACAGCCATACCCTCCTTGGTTCCCGACGTATGGTCCGTGAAGGTACTGCTGTCCACGTCCTGTCGTACAAAAGACGCAGGTACCAGCCACCAGTCCGTCCCGTCCTCTACTTCCTGTCGCAGACCGCACTGGTTCCCGTTCTCAAACGTGCACGTGTAGTTGTTGACGGTACCTGGGCCATATTGTGCAAAATGTATCTGTATATTGTTTAAATAAAGTCGGAGATAAGGAAAAGATCGTTTTGAGTTTGAAAAATGACTCTTTTATGTATGTGAAACATAACATTCCATACGTTTTCAATAAACAGCTTGGTGAATAAAGGACCTGGTGGTAATCCTGTGATTTCAAAACGACCACAACGTCATAATTTTCCTGAAATTTTTAATGTCTTTAATTTGTTTTTATTTTTCAAGACATTATGGAAATAATGTGCTTTACGACATATTCAAATCTTAATCAAAAACATTAACATCAATTGCGACAAGACCTTACAATATCCAGCGTCAATAAATATGAGCCGCGCTTTGGGAAAACGCGGATAAGGTGACAACACTTTCCGCCTAAACTAAATTTCCGATAAGAAGAGACTTTCTTTAAACGGAAAATACCATAAAAGCGGAAAATGTCGTCCATGATTAGCATGTGCAGACTGCGCCGGTTAATCTGGAACGACACTTTACGCACTTGCGATGTTGATATGTATAAGAATGTATAAATCAGTTAATGAGAAGGTGTCACTGCGCATACCTGTACACCCGGCTTCATCTTGTCCAAGGTGGCAATCTAACACCTTGTTACACCTGGAGGCCCGTGGAATGCACGTGTCAAGGCCGGGCTCGGAGCTCACACACCGGAACTCGTCTGCCGCACATACTACGAATAGATGTTCTGGTTCAATAGCCATCCTATGTTTATTTGTATATATATATAAAGTTTGTTGTTTTTTTTTTACTTGTATTTGCATAAAACGTTGAAGTTATTAGGTGTTGATACAGCATTTCATACCGAGAGTGTTTTGTTTAAACAGGTCCTGCAATTTGCATAGTCATTATGACCTAAATATATAACCTGTTTGATTCAAATTGACTACGTCTTTCGAATTTTGGACATTAGACATTGCTTTATGTGCGCCTGCACAACTACAGACACTATATATATACTTATAAAACTGTCGTGGGCTAAATTTGCTTGTTGGCGTTTTATAACGTCGTTGAAAAAGCCGAACTATAAAATTCCTAACATTTGGGAATCTGTGTACATAAGGACAGCGCTCGTCGATTCATCATATGCAAAGACTAACACTTGAAACTTTCCGTTCTACTCACATGATTGGCTACAGGCACCCGGAAGTATCTGAACGTCATCAATGGCGGTCCGCAAGATGTCGCCAACCAGGAACTGCAGCTGGTATTCCCCGAGGGACAGGTCGAAGTAGCCCGTCCGCCACTCGTCCCGACCCACCCGAGATATGGGCGACACGGGCCACTTCCGGGAGTACGTGTAGTTTTTGCTGCCCCTGCAACACACATTTACAGATAACTTTGTCCACCTTATAGTCTACAAAAAAAATCAGTGTAGAGTTTTAATAATGATCGCGAACACTCGATTGAAATATTTGTATTCATGTCGCGGCTAATATAATAGTTTGACCGCCGATCACGTGATGTATTAGTGAGATGATCGGATATGGTTTGAGACTAGTATGAATTGTTCTAATTCCCAACTCCAAATCTTTAGGGGGAAAATTATTCCGTAGATAAACACAACTCTAACCCAAGAACAAATGTTAGGATTTTTTAATTAATTATCGATGATATGGTTTTTAGTTTAAACCTATCTATTTTAGCTCGAATGCATCGAAACCGAAGGTTTATTGAAACGCTCCGAGTCCGTTTCCTGGGTAGAACCAGTAATTGTTTTTTTAGGGAGATCTAAAGAACGCTCACAGTTTGGATCGAATACGTGACCTCTCAGATTAGTGGGCTCTTCCAATATCTACCTATATTTCGGATTAAGCGTACGTGAATGACATTCCTGGAATAATATATTGAATCCTAACGTCACGTTATACTTACTTTATATATTCAAACGTGTAGACCCTCAGCCCGACCAAGATCTCGTTCCTCAGGTAGAACGAGAACCGGATACAGCTCTGCAGCGCCACCTGGAACCGCGGGGACAGCAGCTCCCCGTCCGTGATCCCAGCCAGCTTCCCGTAGAAGAAATGACCTGTAACAACAAACGGCCATCATGACATATGAGCCTCGCTCTGTGAAAAGGGGTTAAATGCATGTGCGTTAAGTGTTGTCCCAGATTAGCCTTTTAAGAAAGTATCTTCTTGACGAAACTCCAGTTTAGGCGGAAAGTGTCGTGGCTGATTAGCCTGTGCGGACTTCACAGGCTAATATGGGACGACATTTTACGCACCTGCATTAAACCCCCTTGTCATAGAGAGAGGCTCATATTCTTTAAAGTGCAAAACCGGTTTAGTTTGTAGTCACCCACTCAGCTTCCCGTAGAAGAAATGACCTGTAAGAACAAACGGCCATCATTATCCATTCTTTAAAGTGCAAAACCGGTTAATTGTGTAGTCACCTTCTCAGCTTCCCGTAGAAGAAATGACCTGTACGAACAAACGACCATCAGTACCCATTCTTTAAAGTTCTAAACCGGTTTAGTATGTAGTAAACTCGCGATTGAGGCCGTGGCTGCAGCCATATGGCGATAGGAGTAAGTGTGACATGTGTGAGCTCATACCATTGTATTCAATTCAAACATGTTTCGACTTCTTCATGAATATATTTTTCCCAGAAGTTTCTTCGTGTGAATTGCTAAAACATTAAATGTTTGCCAGCTTCGATGTAAAACCACACAGAACTCATTCCAAGCGTTTAAATATATAATGCTGTTTTAATACGTGTACTGACATATATTTTATATGATTAGTATTATTTTTTTGTTACAAAATGCCTTTAATGGGTATATTATTATGTGGATGTGCCTTGCGCGGATATCGTCCGATGGTATGATCAAACGCGGGACGCTCGACTGTTGATTGGGCGTGGCGTCTAAGCCCCTTGATATGAATAGATTTGAGCCTCGCTCTTGGAAAACAGGGATTAATACATTTACGTAAAGTTTCATCCCAGATGAAGACACTTTCCGCCTAGACTGGATTTTTCAAGAGACTTATTTTACACGAAAAATACATTGAAAGCAGAAATTGGCGTCCCTGATAAGCCTAATCTGGGACGATAATTTACGCTTACGCATTTAGCCCGGTTTTCCGACAGCGATGCTCATTTGTATCAGTCAGTTATCTTACCCGGATATCGCCCCAGGGTGTGGTCATACTGCGGTGCGCTTGACTGCGTGAAGGTCTGGGGTCCGAGCCCTGCCTTGATGGACAGCTTGTTGTCCTGCCCCAGCGCCAACCCCTTGTACTGGTACCCACACAAAAACTTGTCCTCAAAGTCACAGGCCACCGTTAGGTCTGTGGGGAAACGTTGAGTTGAATGAGTCTCGCTCAGGGAAAACTGGGCTTAATCCATGTGCAAAGAGTGTCGTCGCAGATAAGCCTGTGAAGTGCTCACATGCTAATCAATGACGACACTTTCCACATAAACTGGATTTTTGATTTAAATAGACTTCCTTTTAACGAAAGTTTGCATAAAAGCGGAAAGGGTCATCCCTGATTAGCCTTTGCAGACTGCACAGGCTTATCTGGGTTGACATTTTACGTACTTGAATTAAGGTCAGTTTTCCCAAAAAGATGTAAAAATAATGTTCTGTTAATATATGTAAATAAAACAACAAACAAGTGAAGGTTTCAACACTATTAACCCTCAATATGTTTGCAATGTAATGCAAATGCCTAATACGTGTTTAAGACAACAACAACTAATAGCATAAAGTGTTCATTTACAAATGAACACGGAAACACGGAATATGTAGATCCAAATCGATGCAAACTACACAATAAACACTGTGTTTTGTAAGTTATATTCATTATTTTAACCAGTGGCTTTACTTTATAAACCTTTGTATTTTCTTGTGATAGAACAAAAAAGGAGGAACATATGTTTTATATCAAAGCGAAACCTGACTTAGTGTATTAAAAGATTGTTAAAACATGAATTATTCAGGTTCAGTGATGTCCAATAAACGTAAGAAACTCTTTTGCTTCAAAAAATGAACAACAACAATGAAAACAGGTCGCTCTGGAAAAAGTAGGCTCAATGCATAGGCGTAAAGTGTCGCCCCATATAAGCATGTGCAGTCCGCACAGGCTAATCAGGGACAGCACCAAACGACTCGAAGAGATTTTTGTTTAGAATATACATCATTTACACCAAAAAATACCATAAAAGCGGTCCCTGATAAGCCTGTGAGGACGGCACGAACTAATCTGGAGCGACAAATTACGCATAGGCATTAAATCCCGTGTTCGGATAGCGAACCTCAAATGGTATTTTGACAAATCGACATCTATTTCAACAGTGCTATAAGGACAGTAACTCACTGCAAGGCTTGATCTCGTCCGAGTTATCCCCGCAGTTGTCTACCCTGTTACACAGGAACTCTTGGTTGTACAGGCAGACCTTGTTGTCACAGAGAAACTTGCATGCTGAAAACAACACGTCAGTAAGAAATTATACCGATTAGCAAGCACACAATAATGTGTTAATTCATGCAGTTATATTTCATGCATTAACATCACACAAGGGCTAAAAGTAACATGTGATAACTGATGCATGAATAAGTTTTGTCAATACTTTTTGTATAGCGTTCATAGAAGATTATTCGGTTCCGATTACCCTGACTATTATAACAATCTTTGTATTTCAACACCCATCTCCACCAACCCCTGTTTAACCCTGAAAATGGACTCGAGATTGTATACATTCATACAAAATGGAAAGGTTTGAAAGAAAAAGGCATCACTACAACGAACTCAACGTCATCAGTAACCAAATGTTAAACCATTACATGTACATGTACAGTATGTATCCCATTTTATCACATTGCCGTGTGTATCGGCATGTCACATGCGGATATTCGTCAACTGGTATTCATTCATGAGACAGACATGTATTTTTCTCGATTGACAAGTAATTAAAAGAGATAAAAACAAAATATGCATCATCACAGCGGCATACATGTCTTGTCATCGATCCACGGCAGGTACTGTTTCACGTCCGTGTATATGTTGGGCCGCTCCGTCATATTGCAGTTGTTGGCCACGTAACTCGAGATCCCGTGCAGCTTCCACGTGCCGGTGTTGTCGAGGCACATCAGCGGCCCGCCCGAGTCGCCCTGCAATGGCAAACACTAACATGTATAAGCCGCGCTCTATGAAAACGGGGTTTAATGTATGTGCGTAAAGTTTCGTCCCATATTAACATGTGCAGTCCGCGCAGCCTAATCAGGGACGACACTTTCCGCTTTTATGATATTTTTCGTTTTGAGAAAGTATCTTCTTAGCAAACAAATCCAGGTTAGGCGGAAAGTGTCGTCCCTGATAAGCCTGTGCGGACTGCACAGGCTTATATGGGACAACACTTTACGCACATACACGTGCAGTTGTTTGCCACGAGATTCCGTGCAGCTTCCACATGCCAGTATTATCAAGGCATATCAACTGCCGCCCGAGTCCCCCTGTGATAGCAAACACTTACATGTATATAAAATATGTCGACAAACCGGACTTCGTGCTCGTGTGGGACGTTTCCTGATGGGCGATGCGCAAATACAAATCCATTCTTTCAATTGGTTAATGATAAGAAGAAAATTCATTTAAACCAAAACACTTTAGAAGCGAAGAATGTCGTCTTGCAAAAGACTGCCCGGACCGCACAATGTTATTCGTTGAAGACGCTTTAAGTAGATGCACGAAAACCGGGTCTTCAAAACATTACAATTTGGTTTACCTTTTTAATCATTCATAAAATGGGTTTATATTAATATATACACAATCTTTTATTTTTACCTTTGGAAAAAAGAGGAATTTGCGTCGGTCATTTTTCGATGTATTAATGTTAAATGCCTGGATCGGTCGACCAACGAAATCAACGAAAATCACTGTCATCATAATGATTTTGCAGTGTTTAATATTGTTAACGCATCAAGACGTTCAAACGTTGCTTATATGCAAAGTACAGGGTGTTGAAGATGGTACCTGCAACATAACAGTATACTTACCCTGCATATACTCTTGACGCCCGAGTAGTAGCCGGCACATATGGTGGTGTCGTTATACTTTCCCTGCATATACTCTTGACGCCCGAGTAGTAGCCGGCACATATGGTGGTGTCGTTATACTTTCCCTGCATATACTCTTGACGCCCGAGTAGTAGCCGGCACATATGGTGGTGTCGTTATACTTTCCCTGCATATACTCTTGACGCCCGAGTAGTAGCCGGCACATATGGTGGTGTCGTTATACTTACCCTGCATATACTCTTGACGCCCGAGTAGTAGCCGGCACATATGGTGGTGTCGTTATACTTTCCCTGCATATACTCTTGACGCCCGAGTAGTAGCCGGCACATATGGTGGTGTCGTTATACTTACCCTGCATATACTCTTGACGCCCGAGTAGTAGCCGGCACATATGGTGGTGTCGTTATACTTACCCTGCATATACTCTTGACGCCCGAGTAGTAGCCGGCACATATGGTGGTGTCGTTATACTTACCCTGCATATACTCTTGACGCCCGAGTAGTAGCCGGCACATATGGTGGTGTCGTTATACTTACCCTGCATATACTCTTGACGCCCGAGTAGTAGCCGGCACATATGGTGGTGTCGTTATACTTACCCTGCAAATACTCTTGACGCCCGAGTAGTAGCCGGCACATATGGTGGTGTCGTTATACTTACCCTGCATATACTCTTGACGCCCGAGTAGTAGCCGGCACATATGGTGGTGTCGTTATACTTACCCTGCATATACTCTTGACGCCCGAGTAGTAGCCGGCACATATGGTGGTGTCGTTATACTTACCCTGCATATACTCTTGACGCCCGAGTAGTAGCCGGCACATATGGTGGTGTCGTTATACTTACCCTGCATATACTCTTGACGCCCGAGTAGTAGCCGGCACATATGGTGGTGTCGTTATACTTACCCTGCATATACTCTTGACGCCCGAGTAGTAGCCGGCACATATGGTGGTGTCGTTATACTTACCCTGCATATACTCTTGACGCCCGAGTAGTAGCCGGCACATATGGTGGTGTCGTTATACTTACCCTGCATATACTCTTGACGCCCGAGTAGTAGCCGGCACATATGGTGGTGTCGTTATACTTACCCTGCATATACTCTTGACGCCCGAGTAGTAGCCGGCACATATGGTGGTGTCGTTATACTTACCCTGCATATACTCTTGACGCCCGAGTAGTAGCCGGCACATATGGTGGTGTCGTTATACTTACCCTGCATATACTCTTGACGCCCGAGTAGTAGCCGGCACATATGGTGGTGTCGTTATACTTACCCTGCATATACTCTTGACGCCCGAGTAGTAGCCGGCACATATGGTGGTGTCGTTATACTTACCCTGCATATACTCTTGACGCCCGAGTAGTAGCCGGCACATATGGTGGTGTCGTTATACTTACCCTGCATATACTCTTGACGCCCGAGTAGTAGCCGGCACATATGGTGGTGTCGTTATACTTACCCTGCATATACTCTTGACGCCCGAGTAGTAGCCGGCACATATGGTGGTGTCGNGGGGGGGGGGGGAATGCAAAGAGGTTTATTCGACACGTGCTTATTTTGAAACGTACATGGTCAACTAGGTAAACTGCTGCATACGAGGTGAATACAGATAAGTATAAAGTTAAAATGAGAACTTGCACCCATACCCTGCCACTTCTCCCATCCCCATCCAACAGTATAGCACGTGGAATACAGGGGCACGTGATCGGTCGCTTCCGGTAGACATATTGGCTGGATGTTAGGCGTGTACGTCACAGGTTTGTCCAGCTGAGCGAAACAATAATCACCGAATGAACGATATGAATATGAACCGCGCTGTGGGAAAACCATGTTTAGTGCATGTGCGTAAAGTGTCGTCACAGATTAGCCTGTGCGATCCGAACAGGATAATCATGGACAACACTGTTCGTCTAGACTAAATTTTCTTTTATAAGAGACTTCATTTAGACGAAGCATTCCATCTAGGAGAAAGTTTCGTCCCTGATGAGCCTGCGAAGACTTTTCAGTTCTTTAACATGCATGCATGGTCTATACTTTTGTGATACAGGTTTTCCAGAAATTATTTAATTAAATGTTTTTATAATTTAAACCACGAGGACGTGTTTTGATCTATGTATTCTTATTAATTTTGAAAAAACGCATCCTGACAAAAACTTGTTTTTTATTTAAAATAAAAACGATAAGACGAAACTAGTTTTATATTATTAAATGACCTAGTTTTATATTATTAAATGACCGGATTAGCCATTCTGTAATTATCACTGAATGTTTATTTTATAGCACTTATTTTTCGAGCTGTGTATGGTATATACTGCCCCCTTTTTTATGAAAAATGTGTTCGTGTGATAAACATTTTAAAATTAGTTATAACTCTATTGTTGTATTAAGGTCGGATAATTGGCGTACGCTTGTCAGTACCTACAGTACCTGTAAAATTGCGATGTCGTTGCTTTCAAACCACACGTGATTCTTGTGCGACTCGACCGCCTTCACAGCTACGACTTTTCGCGCCACTTCCGGTACTGCGCGATTATTGGTTCCGAGCCACACCATGAGATCGCCGGGTTGGTTCCGATACTTCCTGAAGATAAAACAAAAAAGCACTTATCAAACATAGAAAAACAGAATCTGCGCATTAAGATTTTTCGGAAAACGCGCAGGTCAAGGCATAGTTAAATAGCACAAGTAACAAGGTAATTAATCAAGGTATCATCAATTAACAATTTCGAGGAGTTTAATGGCTCCTGCCTCTCCATTTCAACGTTTAGCTTTGTACGACCTGTTAATGGGGGACTCCTATGTCCACCCATTATCTACATCAAATTGATTTAAATCTGTCAATTTCTGACTCAAAGTAAATAATTTTAATTTCAATTAACACATCTCTATTACTTTCAAACTCTACTTCATCAAATCCATAGAAAGGCAGGTCAGAATCCATGTCAGAATAATCAGAAAAAATTCATCGTACTCCGCCATGTTTTACACATTTTCAAAGAATGGAATTGCTTTATGCTTCACTTCCTGTTGAGCATATATAAAGTTCTATTAATAATTAACCAAATAAATTTTACATACCCTTAAACCAGGGCCTAATGAATTCAGTTATGTAAATAGTTGACCTCTCCCAGAAGTAAACAAAGGAAATAGAAAGTAGTTGTGAGGTCACTATCAACACTATCAACACGAACAGAATTGTTTTACGAACGAAATTTGTTTTAGTTTCTCAGAAGGTTTTTTCATGTAAAACGGTCTAAGAAAAAATCACTCAAAACGATGTAAGCAATATTATTGGAAGAAAATGTTAGAAAAACGTTTCTAAATAAAAAATTGTAAGAATTACCATATACTTTATTAAATAGATATTTCGTCTGATTTTTGATCAGGTAAGGCTTCATAATAGGCAACCGTTCGAAGTGGGTTTTCGAAATGTAGCTCTAACATAAGCCTAGTTGCGTTGCAACTAGGCTAAAAACGTATAGGTCCGTGATTCCACTCACTCGACGCAGTGCGCTGCTGTCAACACAAACTCGGGGGTGATAAGAGACCCGCCGCAGAAGTACAGCCCGAAGAAGTGGAGCGCTACCTGCCATGGCCACGCCCCCGGGGCGGCGTCCTCTCCCCCCACGATGAAACTCTGTGTGGTCACCTGACGTTTACCGCATCCTGATGATAAAACAACAGTCAAAGCACTGAGAGGTAAAATTTGAAGAGATCGATTTTCAGCAACTTCAACACAAATCTGTATTGTCATTAAGACGCGGGCACTCAACGGGAAGATAGTAAATTTCTAGGTTGGCGCTAAAAAAATCTTAATTAGTAGCCAAAATGCATGTTATTTAGAATCTTCGCTCAGAAAGTGAGAAAATCTGCTTTATTTTAAAATAATTTACAAAAAAAATAGTAGCCAATTTGAGAATTTAGTAGCCAATTTGAGGTTTCAGTAGTTATTGGCTATTTTGGCTACTGGTAGCGCTAGAATATCATGTTATTTGAACAAGTACTTTGCTCGTGTGTAAGAATGCTTTCTTACTTTCATGCATGCTTAAAGGGACTTGTTCACAGATTTGGCATATTTTGAAGTTTGTCATTTAATGCTCTAAATTGATAAACATAAACATCAGAACTAAAGAGCTCCAATATAAAAACAAGAAAAAAAAGTAAAAAACAAAAAAAACAAAGAAATAAAAAGTTAACCACACCAGGGCTCGAACCACTGACCCATGGAGTAAAAGCCAAGTGCCGCAACCACTCAGCCATCCGTCTGCATGTGCGTGTGTGTATAATTCAGAGTTTATGTTCAGGTCGTCGTTGAGTCTTTACGACTACATCATCTGCGGACCTGACAATCCGTCTTCACATGGGTTGCCATTTATTTTATATTTTTTATAACCATCCAAGTGTTGTTACAAAATATAACGATATCACAAGAAATCGAAATTTTTAAATCGTATCGCGTCTGAGACGCGTTATAATTTTATCAATTTCTAACGATGATTTTTCGTAAACGAAATGTATATTCAGTATGAGTCTGCGGCATTAGTGTTATTTCGCACACTGATGTACATTGTTCATTTATTTCTTGAATCTGTGACAAAAAGTTGTAATGTAATTATAAGTTTAAAATGATTCCACTTTTTTTTACCACAATGATTGTATGTACAAAGCCTTTACCTCTCGGCTGACAATTTACTTTTACAGCTTTTGCGTCGGGGCATGTGGACCTGAAATTCAATCTTAAAAGGTTATATCTACTAAACGTGTGTTTTGTTATCAAAGTATATATGTTTTACATGTTGTACCATTTTACAAACTTTGTTCGTGCTTGATTCGCATACAACGATGACCAATGAGTAGAATCGAGCCCCCGTATTTGTATGAAAATACATTTTGAAGAAACGTCAGTGCACAACAAAATTAACATATTTTATTGGGTATATTAAGGTCCTTATATAACATTTTATTTCACTTTTCCATTAACTGATTAAAACAGCATACAATGACTGAATTGTTCTCATTTTCCAACATAATATATCGTGACGTAATCAAGGATGACCTCATTACTGCACTCACGTCAGCTCCACTTTATCCAGAACAGACGGCAGCGAACCCTCCGATGTGAGGTTCAGCAAAACGGCCAGATTCGAAACGATGTCAGTCTTGTTGATGTACGATCTGAGAAACGAAGACATGACAAGATATGCTTGTATTTAATGATCAACAACATCGTAATGAGAATTGAATGTGTTTCAATGATTATGTTGATTTAGCGTTTGTTTGCTTTAGGTGCGTAAATTTGAACAGGGCTTTTTTTCCCCATCTTTTTGAAGCAGCCTTGGCCCCCCTCATTTTGTGAAAGAATGAGTCGCGAACTCGTAAACAATTGTGAATAAATAAGACGAAAACTGTTCAAAGTTGTGAACAAAATGAGTCGCGAGAACTTTTTAAAATTGTGAAAATTTGAGTCGCGAATTTCCTTAAATTGTTAAAAGTTCAGGCGCGAATAAAAAAAAAGGCCATTCTCTAAAAAGAAAAAAAGCCCTGATTTGACGTCTATTTTAGATCGACTAGGTCGAATGTCAGGGGCTTAATTGAATATTTTCGAATTAGTTTGTGGACAAGATTTTAGACGAAAACAAAATAAAGCACAATTGTATAACGTCTTAAAGTCATCAAGTATTGTACAATATTTCAAACAATAAAGTATTTATGGAAGACATTAAGCCAATCGTAAAGAATGATTCGATAGCGTGTTGTTAGTGCGTTTATTATTTATATTTTGTTCCAGGTTGCGCGTTTGTGCTTAAGTGTATTTGGATTGTTATTTTTCTTTTTTCTTTTCTTTTTTTCCTCATTTATTTTTCACATTTCTTTACAATGTAGTATAGTGTAGTAGATTGTTATTTTTCTATGAACCATTTTTGAAAACGCGTGCAAGCACTTAGAATGTGATATTTTTTCTGAATATGATACACTTGATTGACTATTGCACATATCCACTAACCCGTGTCCAAGCAGACCGCACGTGTAATCTCCGTATGCATCATTCCACGTGTCTGCGCACACCGGAAGTGACGTCTTGCGAACCGGAAGTTGCAACATTCCATACGTGTCACTAACTGAAAAAGTAAAATTTGAAACCGATATTATTTTATAAAAAAAAATATAAATAACAAAATAATGAAAATTAAGTTAAGGTTTAAAGAGAAGTACTTGCTGATAGGACTTTGAGGCACAGAGTTATCGAAACGTGACAATATTGCAGATTATAATTCGTTCCTATTTGAGCAGGCAAAATGGTCATTGGAAGCGATTACTGCGAAAATCGTGTTCAACTTAATATTTATGGACCGCTTCTTCATGTCAACATACTGCATTGGAATTCATCAAACTTATCCGGGCAATCTTGTTTGCCGTCACAGCGCAAGCTCAGAGCTATACACGTCCGGTTCCGGTCTGCGCAGCTGAATTGGTTTTGCAAGCATGCGTCTGAAAAGTGATTTGCATTTCAATGAATGAATATAAGCACACATTTTATTGCAACATGATATTAACTGTTTTGTTATTATATCTTCCATCGTTTTCATCACAAACTAAATGTTTTACAATTTGATAACCAAAAGAAATTTATGATGCAGCTTCCAGATGATGTTTTATTATGGCATTCACTTACTTTATAATAAAGGAAAATGAATACAAGCATATGAAAACCTGTTTGTATCAACTATTATACAGTAATGATCAAGTGAAAAACCGGCAAAGATTTGGAACATGCGAGATTCGGAACGTATTGTATTTTATAATTTCAGTGTATTAGTTGCTTGTAGCCTACCGCAGTTGATCTCGTCCCAACCATCATCGCACTCGGCCTCCCCGTCACACAACCATTCGGACATGATACATGTATCACTGGGACATGCCACTTGACCTTTGGTGCAACCTTCTGCAAAACATGAGCATTGAACATGAATAGCGAACACAACCATTCGGACATGATACATGTACCACTGGGACATGCAACCTGACCTTTGGTGCAACCTTCGGAAAACATGAACACTGAACATGATTAGCGAACACAACCATTCGGACATGATACATTTACCGCTGGGACATGCAACCTGACCTTTGGTGCAAACTTTTGGAAAACAATGAACAATGAACATCAATAAGAAAAAAAACACTATGACTGTACCACTCTGACACGTCATCTGACTCTGAAAACGTTCCTCGTAAAAATTAACACAAAACTGGGTATTGCAACAATAAACTAAGACTATAAAACTTAAAACAAAGTAGCTGCTACATGATGAGACATGCCAGTTGGCCATTCGTGTATACTAGGCAAAACACGGAACATTAAACAAGCAAAGGAAACTTTTTCACAAAACTAATCCGCCATGATTAATGTACACGAAACATGAAACATAGAACTCAACCACTAGACCATGATACAAATGATATAAAAGAGAAAGTGAGCCTCGTTCTGGGAAAACTGGGCTTTACGCATGTGCGTTAAGGCTAATCAATGTCGATTTTTCCCGTTGTATGGTGTGTTTTTTTAAAGAAATTGTCTTCGTAGCGAAAATCCAGTTTAGGCGGAAAGAGTCGTCCCTGACTAGCCTGAGCGTATGAAACAGGCTAATCTGAGACGAAACTTTCCGCACATGAATAAAGCCGAGTTTTCTTATAACGCGGTTAAATTTAACGCATCCATTAGGTTATAACGCACTAGTCACAGTGACGTGTTACATGATCATTTGTTCATCCGTCTGTAAATCACGAACATGAAACATGGACACATTGAANTGTCCAGGTCCCAGATCTTCATCTTCAGCTGCTGAAGCACCTGTCGGTACGTGCCTGGGAGGAGATAGGGAATATTAGCGGTTCAGCAAGATATGAGCATCGCTTTGGGAAAACGGGGCTTCATGCACGTGCAGTCCGCACAGGCTAATCAGGGACGACAACTTCTGCCTAAACTGGCTTTTCGCTAAGAAGATACTTCCTTTAAACGAAAAAAAACAACATTAAACCCTTAAAGAAGTTTCGTCCCTGATAAGCCTGTGCAGACTGCAATCCAATTCATTCTTAAGAAAGATATATATGTATGTTTGTGTTTGCAAGAGCTTGCAACGTTACTGTAAGCTTGGAACGATTGTAGAGCACGCACTCAATTTAATTTGGATGGGCTCCACTAGCTATCGCGTGTATATAAACAATACTAATTAAATCTGTATATGTCCGCTTTCGATGTTTTTACGTTGTTTTTTTGTTGTTGCTTTTTTGCAGTTTGGTTGTTAAGAAACGTTGGATAAAGTTGAATTTGCTGAAGTATTTTGGGAGTGGGCCTTTAACAAAACTTCACATGGGGTTTCTGTTTCAGGTAATAATTGCGTTTATGTTTTTTGTTGTTATTGTTTTTTTAAGTATTCTTAGCATTGTTTAGTGTTCAATGCTACATAAGAGCATACCTAAATGTTGTGTAGTGCGCAAACCGTCTTAACTGGATATGTCCAAGACCATGACAGACGTCCGAGTCAGGGGGGATGCAAAGAGAAGTATTCGACACGTGCTTATTTTGAAACGTACATTGTCAATTAGATTACCTGCTGCATACGAGGTGAATACAGATAAGTATAAAGTTAAAATGAGAACTTGCAGCCATACCCTGCCACTTCTCCCACCCCCATCCGACAGTATAGCACGTGGAATACAGGGGCACATGATCGGTCGCTTCCGGTAGACATATCGGTTGGATGTAAGGCGTGTACGTCACAGGTTTGTCCAGCTGAGCGAAACAATAATCACCCAATGAACGATATGAATATGAACCGCGCTGTGGGAAAACCATGTTTAGTGCATGTGCGTAAAGTGTCGTCCCATATTAGCCTGTGCGATCCGAACAGGATTATCAGGGACAACACTGTTTGCCTAGACTAAATTTTCGTTTATAAGAGACTTCATTTATTCGAAACATTCCATCTAGGAGAAAGTTTCGTCCCTGATTAGCCTGTGAAGACTTTCCAGTTCTTTAACATGCATGCATGGTCTATACTTTTGTGATGCAGGTTTTCCAGAAATTATTTAATTAAATGTTTTTATAATTTAAACCACGAGGACGTGTTTTGATCTATGTATTCTTATTTATTCTGAAGAAACGCATCCTGACAAAACTTGTTTTTTATTTAAAATAAAAACGATAAGACGAAACTAGCTTTATATTATTAAATGACCTAGTTTTATATTATTAAATGACCGGATTAGCCATTCTGTAATTATCACTGAATGTTTATTTTATAGCACTTATTTTTCGAGCTGTGTATGGTACATACTGCCCCCTTTTTTATGAAAAATGTGTTCGTGTGATAAACATTTTAAAATTAGTTATAACTCTATTGTTGTATTAAGGTCGGATAATTGGCGTACGCTTGTCAGTACCTACAGTACCTGTAAAATTGCGATGTCGTTGCTTTCAAACAACACGTGATTCTTGTGCGACTCGATCGCCTTCACAGCTACGACTTTTCGCGCCACTTCCGGTACTGCGCGGTTATTGGTTCCGAGCCACACCATGAGATCGCCGGGTTGGTTCCGATACTTCCTGAAGATAAAACAAAAAAAGCACTTATCAAACATAGAAAAACAGAATCTGCGCATTTAGATTTTTCGGAAAACGCGCAGGTCAAGGCATAGTTAAATAGCACAAGTAACAAGGTAATTAATCAAGGCATCATCAATTAACAATTTCGAGGAGTTCAATGGCTCCTGCCTCTCCATTTCAACGTTAAGCTTTGTACGACCAGTTAATGGGGGACTTCTATGTCCACCCATTCTCTACATCAAATTGATTTAAATCGGTAAATTTCTGGCTCAAAGTAAATCATTTTAATTTCAATTAACACATCTCTATTACTTTCAAACTCTACTTCATCAAATCCATAGAAAGGCAGGTCAGAATCCATGTCAGAATAATCAGAAAACATTCATCGTACTCCGCCATTTTTTACACATTTTCAAAGAATGGAATTGCTTTATGCTTCACTTCCTGTTGAGCATATGTAAATTTCTATTTATAATTAACCAATTAAATTTTACATACCCTTAAACCAGGGCCTAATGAATTCAGTTATGTAAATATTTGACCTCTCTCAGAAGTAAACAAAGGAAATAGAAAGTAGTTGTGAGGTCACTATCAACACTATCATTAAGAACAGAATTGTTTTACAAACGAAATTTGTTTTAGTTTCTCAGAAGGTTTTTTCATGTAAAACGGTCTTAGAAAAAATCACTCAAAACGATGTAAGCAATATTATTGGAAGAAAATGTTAGAAAAACGTTTCTAAATAAAAAATTGTAAGAATTACCATATACTTTATTAAATAGATATTTCGTCTGATTTTTGATCAGGTAAGGCTTCATAATAGGCAACCGTTCGAAGTGGGTTTTCGAAATGTAGCTCTAACATAAGCCTAGTTGCGTTGCAACTAGGCTAAAAACGTATAGGTCCGTGATTCCACTCACTCGACGCAGTGCGCTGCTGTCAACACAAACTCGGGGGTGATAAGAGACCCGCCGCAGAAGTACAGCCCGAAGAAGTGGAGCGCTACCTGCCATGGCCACGCCCCCGGGGCGGCGTCCTCTCCCCCCACGATGAAACTCTGTGTGGTCACCTGACGTTTACCGCATCCTGATGATAAAACAACAGTCAAAGCACTGAGAGGTAAAATTTGAAGAGATCGATTTTCAGCAACTTCAACACAAATCTGTATTGTCATTAAGACGCGGGCACTCAACGGGAAGATAGTAAATTTCTAGGTTGGCGCTAAAAAAATCTTAATTAGTAGCCAAAATGCATGTTATTTAGAATCTTCGCTCAGAAAGTGAGAAAATCTGCTTTATTTTAAAATAATTTACAAAAAAAATAGTAGCCAATTTGAGAATTTAGTAGCCAATTTGAGGTTTCAGTAGTTATTGGCTATTTTGGCTACTGGTAGCGCTAGAATATCATGTTATTTGAACAAGTACTTTGCTCGTGTGTAAGAATGCTTTCTTACTTTCATGCATGCTTAAAGGGACTTGTTCACAGATTTGGCATATTTTGAAGTTTGTCATTTAATGCTCTAAATTGATAAACATAAACATCAGAACTAAAGAGCTCCAATATAAAAACAATAATAAAAGTAAAAAACAAAGAAAAAAAAAGTTAACCACACCAGGGCTCGAACCACTGACCCATGGAGTAAAAGCCAAGAACCGAAACCACTCAGCCATCCGTCTGCATGTGCGTGTGTGTGTAATTCAGAGTTTATGTTCGGGTCGTCGTTGAGTCTTTACGACTACATTATCTGCGGACCTGACCATCCGTCTTCACATGGGTTGCCATTTATTTTATACTTTTTATAACCATCGAAGTGTTGTTACAAAATATAACGATATCACGAGAAATCGAAATTTTTAAATCGTTTATAATGATGATTTTTCGTAAACAAAATGTATATTCAGTATGAGTCTGCGGCATTAGTGTTATTTCGCACACTGATGTACATTGTTCATTTATTTCTTGAATCTGTGACAAAAAGTTGTAATGTAATTATAAGTTTAAAATGATTCCACTTTTTTTTACCACAATGATTGTATGTACAAAGCCTTTACCTCTCGGCTGACAATTTACTTTTACAGCTTTTGCGTCGGGGCATGTGGACCTGAAATTCAATCTTAAAAGGTTATATCTACTAAATGCGTGTTTTGTTTTCAAAGTATATATGTTTTACATGTTGTACCATTTTACAAACTTCGTTCGTGCTTTATTCGCATACAACGATGACAAATGAGTAGAATCGAGCCCCCGTTTTTGTATGAAAATACATTTTGAAGAAACGTCAGTGCACAATAAAAATTAACATATTTTATTGGGTATATTAAGGTCCTTATATAACATTTTATTTCACTTTTCCATTAACTGATTAAAACAGCATACAATGACTGAATTGTTCTCATTTTCCAACATAATTTATCGTGACGTAATCAAGGATGACCTCATTACTGAACTCACGTCAGCTCCACTTTATCCAGAACAGACGGCAGCGAACCCTCCGATGTGAGGTTCAGCAAAACGGCCAGATTCGAAACGATGTCAGTCTTGTTGATGTACGATCTGAGAAACGAAGACATGACAAGATATGCTTGTATTTAATGATCAACAACATCGTAATGAGAATTGAATGTGTTTCAATGATTATGTTGATTTAGCGTATGTTTGCTTTAGGTGCGTAAATTTNTTAAGGTTTAAAGAAAAGTACTTGCTGATAGGACTTTGAGGCACAGAGTTATCGAAACGTGACAATATTGCAGATTTTAATTCGTTCCTATTTGAGCAGGCAAAGTGGTCATTGGAAGCGATTACTGCGAAAATCGTGTTCAACTTAATATTTATGGACCACTTCTTCATGTCAACATACTGCATTGGAATTCATCAAACTTATCCGGGCAATCTGGTTTGCCGTCACAGCGCAAGCTCAGAGCTATACACGTCCGGTTCCGGTCTGCGCAGCTGAATTGATTTTGCAAGCATGCGTCTGAAAAGTGATTTGCATTTCAATGAATGAATATAAGCACACATTTTTATTGCAACATGATATTTACTGTTTTGTTATTATATCTTCCATCGTTTTCATCACAAACTAAATGGTTTACAATTTGATAACCAAAAGAAATGTATGATGCAGCTTCCAGATGATGTTTTATTATGGCATTCACTTACTTTATAATAAAGGAAAATAAATACAAACATACGAAACCCGAATGGTCAAATATATAAGACAGTGTTAACCATGTTTAAAATAGAAAAGCATTGTTTAAGGTGTTTGTATCAATTATTGTACAGTAATGATCAAGTGAAAACCCGGCAAAGATTTGGAACAAGCGAGATTCGGAACGTATTGTATTTTATAATTTCAGTGTATTAGTTGCTTGTAGCCTACCGCAGTTGATCTCGTCCCAACCATCATCGCACTCGGCCTCCCCGTCACACAACCATTCGGACATGATACATGTATCACTGGGACATGCCACTTGACCTTTGGTGCAACCTTCTGCAAAACATGAGCATTGAACATGAATAGCGAACACAACCATTCGGACATGATACATGTACCACTGGGACATGCAACCTGACCTTTGGTGCAACCTTCGGAAAACATGAACACTGAACATGATTAGCGAACACAACCATTCGGACATGATACATTTACCGCTGGGACATGCAACCTGACCTTTGGTGCAAACTTTTGGAAAACAATGAACAATGAACATCAATAAGAAAAAAAACACTATGACTGTACCACTCTGACACGTCATCTGACTCTGAAAACGTTCCTCGTAAAAATTAACACAAAACTGGGTATTGCAACAATAAACTAAGACTATAAAACTTAAAACAAAGTAGCTGCTACATGATGAGACATGCCAGTTGGCCATTCGTGTATACTAGGCAAAACACGGAACATTAAACAAGCAAAGGAAACTTTTTCACAAAACTAATCCGCCATGATTAATGTACACGAAACATGAAACATAGAACTCAACCACTAGACCATGATACAAATGATATAAAAGAGAAAGTGAGCCTCGTTCTGGGAAAACTGGGCTTTACGCATGTGCGTTAAGGCTAATCAATGTCGATTTTTCCCGTTGTATGGTGTGTTTTTTTAAAGAAATTGTCTTCGTAGCGAAAATCCAGTTTAGGCGGAAAGAGTCGTCCCTGACTAGCCTGAGCGTATGAAACAGGCTAATCTGAGACGAAACTTTCCGCACATGAATAAAGCCGAGTTTTCTTATAACGCGGTTAAATTTAACGCATCCATTAGGTTATAACGCACTAGTCACAGTGACGTGTTACATGATCATTTGTTCATCCGTCTGTAAATCACGAACATGAAACATGGACACATTGAACAGTGAACACATCCACAAGGACGTGATCAATTAACCGCTAAGACACGCCACCTGACCGCGTGTTCATCCGTGTGAAAACATTAAGATTGAACATTACATATTGAACATGGACACGGGGCATTGCACATTGGACATTAAAGGGACTGTAAACCACGAATGACGAAAAAAGAATAGTTCTAAAATACCGTATTTTTACCATTATTAGTTTATATTGATTTAAATATTACGACTAGTATATTACATTACTTGAAAAAAAGTTCATATTTACAGTATATTCGGTAATAAAATTTCGCGATGTGGAATCGAAAGTGCATCGCGAAAATAGGTGACATAACGATATACACACTATAAATAACGCAAGTAGATTTATCATTTTATATATAAAATATATACAATTAACTACGCATGCACAATTTGCATTCCTGGGTTTACCACGTGGCGAAGATGATCAATCTACTTGCGTTATTTATAGTTAACTGGTAGTTACCTGGTAGACATACCCATTAAAAAAAAAAAAAAGTAAAAAAAAAATAAAATAAACTTTTTTCAAGTAATGTTATATACCAGTCGTGATATTTTAATCAATATAAACTAATAATTGTAAAAAAATACGGTATTTTAGCACTTTTATTTGTTCGTCATTCGTGGTTTACAGTCCCTTAAACAATGAGTGTGAAACATTTCACGTGACTATGAAGCATGAACAATGGAAACATTGAACATTGAGTATAAAATAGTGAACATGGAACATTAACATGCAGAACGTCCACTGCGCAAATGCTACACCCCTATGGAGAATATGTGCATTCTAAATTATAAATTATAATAAAATAAAAAGTATATTACTTTTTTTTAATATAAACGTATTCCACATCTTTATTGTATATTACTACTGGATAAATATTTGTGCTAGCTTGAGTAAGTCATAATAATAGAATCGTAATTAATTTACAGAGAAAAATCGAAAATAGTTTTTGAACTGAAACTTAAGAAATGTCTTAGAATACGGTCGCATGGGCTGAGCTTAATGCATGTGCGTAAAGTGTCGCCCAAGATAAGCATGTGCAGTCCGCACTGGTTAATCAGGGACGACACGTTAAGCCTTGACCTAGAAGAGACTTTCGTTAAACAATTCCATAAACGCGGAGAGTCCGTCCCTGTTCCGCACATACTAATCGGGGACGACACTAAACGCATATGCATTAAGCTCTGTTTTCCCAGAACGCGACTCATAGGTCGCTGGCTACTTACTGCAGTTGTGTTCATCGCTGCCGTCTGGACACTGGGTGATGTTGTCACAGCGCTGGTAAGACTTGATACACATACCCATCCGGCATTGGTACTGGTGCTCGTTACACGCTGTAACACAGAGTGGTCAAAGCACTGAGTGGATTTTATAAAAAATAATATTTCAGTGCATTCTGTGGAAAATATGTAAAACATTAACTTCAGTCGGAAACAAAAGAAGTAATAAAACATTAAATATAAAAAAACACTGCACATGCTGTCACTTCAATCGCAAAAGAATGAAGTAATGAAGAAGAACATAAGAATAATTCTACTCTATGAAAGTGCAAAGATTATAGAAGTGGATGTCATAGAATGTTTTGACATTCCAACTTTAAATAACATGTTCTTATAGGGTTTCTTGTCTGAAAAAAAGTGTATGTGTTCTTCCATCTCTACGTACTGCAGTCCATTTCGTCTGACCAGTCACCGCAGTCGTTCTGTCCATCGCACAGAAGGTTCCGGGAGACACACTTCTGTACTTGACCGCATGAGAACTTGTCCGCCGGGCAATCTGCAAAACAACAAAATAAGATATGAGACGTGTTATGCGAAAAGGGGGTTTAATGCATGTGCGTTAAGTGTCGTCCCAGATTAGCCTGTGCAGTCCGCACAGGCTAATCAGGGACGACACTTTCCACTTAAACTGGAATTTTGTCAAGAGGAGTCTTCCTTTAAACAAAAAATACAATAAAAGCGGAAAGTTTCGTCAATGATTACGCTGTGCGAACTGCACAGTCTAATCTGGGCGACACTTTACGCACATGCATAAAACCCCTATTCACAGAGCGAGGCTAAATTGTAAGGACTCCAACAAAATCACATATTTCTTATGTCAACCAGAGAGGCATGTCTAGAGCGAGTGTATTGTTTATACAATATATAAGTTTTATAAATTGTTTCATTGTAGATTTAAAAACTAATGCATACTTCAATCAGAATTGTACAACAATACCGTATAGCTGTAACTATTTCACCCGCTATTCGTGGTACTTATATGTACATTTAATTGATGACTGATTTTAAGCTACTATTTGTATGTATGTGATGATAAGAAAAATTAATTAAACAATTACATCCTGCAGCAATTAACAATGATTTTAATTAGAAAATTATGTTGCAAAGTGATTGTATATATGTAAATAATTATTTGAGTGCCGATATGTCTTCTTATTTTGATGCTCGAATACTAATTTTATTAAAATATTAAAAAAAAGAAAAGAAAGAAAACATACCTAAGTGGCCATGTTGTTATGCAACATCTTTTATTCCTGTATACGTAGGCATTCTAGTTTGAATGTCCATATTTGTTAACTACATTCTCCATATTTATTCAACATTTTGCTAAATTTTAATAAACTTTATTATATACCTGCTTTATGTTCCCAAAAAATGCAAGTTGTATCAATCGGTAAAATACAACTGCACAGAAATAATTCCCGTATTATGCTACTCGCTAGTTTTCCAATTCCGTATTACCATACTAGCCGGACTTCTTTTAATGACGTCACTTTGAATGTAGAAAATTATAAGATCATTCTTGGTTAATTATGAACGCTTAAACTCATTTTTTTTAACTTAAATGATTCAAAGTTGTATATAATAAAAGGAATATTACGCAAGTCAATTGTTACAAGTGTTTGTATCAGTCTCGTGGCTTGCGCTATTTCGTATCACACTCGAGGCTCCGCCTCTCGTGAGATACGTCAACACACAAGCCACTCGACTGATACAAACACATGGAACAATTGACTAGCGTAATATTCCGTATGTATAAATCGGGTGATTGTGTTTTATCTGTGTGTGACTTCGCACCATTACTTACTAGCTGCAGGCTGGGGTGGTAGGGAGCAGTCAATGTCTGGATAGGAGGAGCAGTCGTAAAACCCCTGCAGTTCGGCACAATGACTCCACACGTCTGCAAACAATAGAAACTCATTCAGGGAACACCGGGTTTAATGCATGTGCGTAAAGTGTCTTCCGAAAAGGCTAATCAGGGACGACACTTTCCGCTTTTATGGAATTTTTATTTTAAAGGAAGTCTCTTCTAAACGAAAATCCAGTTTAGGCGGATATTTTCGTTCCTGATTAGCCTGTGCGGACTGCTAAGGCTAATCTGGGACGACACTGTACGCACATGTTTTAAGCCCGTTTTTCCCAGAACGAGGCACATACTTCACTTGTCAAAACAGATAGTAGATTAATATTAACCTTTTGGGGTCTGTCCTATCAATGAAGTTACGCTACATCAAATTTTGACTTAATTCCGTCACAAATCAACACGCCTTGATGATTGACATGTTCTTAAATAAATGACTCGTGAAATATACCAGTCAAATGAATACAATGACTGAACTAAACTGATCATAGATGTCGGTACAATGTATGTTGTTACAACAAAAGTTATCGTTACCTGGGACAATGCATTGACTTTGTAAAAGTAAGTTATTTTTTTTTAGTTCAATTCTTTGTTACATAAAAAGTCTTAAACAAGCACATATTAAACCGATAATACCGGTAGATCTATCTAACAAACTATATGGAATTAAATTTCTTCTTAAGCTAACATTTCCATAAGGATCTTTGTTAAAACAGGCTCTGACTTCGATAGGCGAGAAATATTACTTAATAACTCAAAATATATTCTTTGTATGATGTACATACATTGGTTACAGTTTTTAATTTTATTAAAAAAATATTCACTTATATAGAATTATAAACATCAGTATCTAATATTGCGAACAAATATATATAATAGTCTACACGGACACATTAATTAATATTTTTGAGCCGCGCTCTGTGAAAAGGGGTTTTAATGCATGTGCGTAAAGTGTCGTCCCAGACTAGCATGTGCAGTCCCTGATTAGCCTGTGCGGACTGCATTAAACCCCCGTTTCACAGAGCGCGGCCCATTTGCTCTATGTAACGTAAATGTGCATTACAATTCCAGCATAATAATTTCACCTTCGCAAAATCTTCGANGGCACAATTGACTAGCGTAATATTCCGTATGTATAAATCGGGTGATTGTGTTTTATCTGTGTGTGACTTCGCACCATTACTTACTAGCTGCAGGCTGGGGTGGTAGGGAGCAGTCAATGTCTGGATAGGAGGAGCAGTCGTAAAACCCCTGCAGTTCGGCACAATGACTCCACACGTCTGCAAACAATAGAAACTCATTCAGGGAACACCGGGTTTAATGCATGTGCGTAAAGTGTCTTCCGAAAAGGCTAATCAGGGACGACACTTTCCGCTTTTATGGAATTTTTATTTTAAAGGAAGTCTCTTCTAAACGAAAATCCAGTTTAGGCGGATATTTTCGTTCCTGATTAGCCTGTGCGGACTGCTAAGGCTAATCTGGGACGACACTGTACGCACATGTTTTAAGCCCGTTTTTCCCAGAACGAGGCACATACTTCACTTGTCAAAACAGATAGTAGATTAATATTAACCTTTTGGGGTCTGTCCTATCAATGAAGTTACGCTACATTAAATTTTGACGGAATTCCGTCACAAATCAACACGCCTTGATGATTGACATGTTCTTAAATAAATGACTCGTGAAATATACCAGTCAAATGAATACAATGACTGAACTAAACTGATCATAGATGTCGGTACAATGTATGTTGTTACAACAAAAGTTATCGTTACCTGGGACAATGCATTGACTTTGTAAAAGTAAGTTATTTTTTTTTAGTTCAATTCTTTGTTACATAAAAAGTCTTAAACAAGCACATATTAAACCGATAATACCGGTAGATCTATCTAACAAACTATATGGAATTAAATTTCTTCTTAAGCTAACATTTCCATAAGGATCTTTGTTAAAACAGGCTCTGACTTCGATAGGCGAGAAATATTACTTAATAACTCAAAATATATTCTTTGTATGATGTACATACATTGGTTACAGTTTTTAATTTTATTAAAAAAATATTCACTTATATAGAATTATAAACATCAGTATCTAATATTGCGAACAAATATATATAATAGTCTACACGGACACATTAATTAATATTTTTGAGCCGCGCTCTGTGAAAAGGGGTTTTAATGCATGTGCGTAAAGTGTCGTCCCAGACTAGCATGTGCAGTCCCTGATTAGCCTGTGCGGACTGCATTAAACCCCCGTTTCACAGAGCGCGGCCCATTTGCTCTATGTAACGTAAATGTGCATTACAATTCCAGCATAATAATTTCACCTTCGCAAAATCTTCGACATGGTGGCACAATCTTGTTGTTACCGCAAACCGGGATATGCAGGCTGCAGACGAGAAAGAAGACGTCTGCGTGGCAAGAAATGTTAACGGTAGACCGAATACCCTCTATCGTCTGTATAGCCGTTGATTGATCTTGTTCACCGAAATGATTCGGGAACGCTGTCCTGTTAAAGCCCAATGCTTTGCATTCTTCAACCCGGGTGGGTTCGCACACATCTGTAATAATACCGGTACGTAAAATATGTGAAACAACAATAGCAAATACAACAACAGGAGCAGCAACAGCAACAACACCGCGTGACCTTTCGAAAACAATGAAATTGTACATCATTGTCATATGGTTTGACAAATAACGGTGATGAACTAGTACTATATAAAAAAATGTTTAATGCTAGTCCCGCCAAAAGCATCCATACATATTCCGTTGCAGCGGTGAAATCGTTTTACTTCGATTGCGATGGGGCTTGAATGTTAGCACCTCTACCACCTCCCAGAGACTAGTATACGATACCATACATGGTATTGGATGAGTCTCGTTCTGGGAAAACTGGGCTTAACGCATGTGCGTCAAGTGTCATCCCAAATTAGCCTGTGTAGTTCGCACATGCTAATCAGGGAAGACACTTTCCGCTTTCACTGAATTATTTTGGTTTAGAAGAGACCTCCTACAAATGAAAAATTCCATAAAAGCGGAAAGTGTACTGTGTAGCGGACAGCACATCTTGGATGACACGTTAAGCACATGCATGAAGACCAGTTTTCCTTGAACGCGACTATGACAAGTGATGAGAAGGACTCGGCCATACATCCCGCCGTCAGATTAATAATGGGGGTCATTGGGAAGATATTTCCCGCATGCAAGCGCAACTTTTAAATGCTAACCTGGTATGGGTGTGGTGACAGGGGCGGGTGTGGTGCTCGGCAGGCCCACGCAGTCCGTGTCTTGAAAATTCCCACAGGCCAGTGGGTTAACGAAGTGGGAGCCACACGTGGATACGGCCTCTGAAAATCATTTGGGTCTCGCGTTGGGAAAAGAGGGTTTAGATAAGCCTGTGCAGTTCGCACAGGTTAACCAGGGACGACACTTTCCGCTTTTATTGTATTTTTCGTTTAAATGAAGACTCTTTTTGACGAAAATCCGGTTTAGGCAGAAAGTGGTGTCCCTGATTAGCCTGTGCGGACTGCACAGGCTTATTTGGGACGACACTTTACGCACATCCATTTAACCCCGTTTTGTCCACAGGTGTTGGGCGCGTTGCCAAGTCACTTTAACACTATCAATATGTCATAAAACAACATTTTTTATCCAAACAAAAGTTGATAAACTCGTATTTGTTTATTGTACTAATGCGGATTATGGTCGGTAGCTCGGGTATTTCGATAGTTTTACTCTGGTAAAAATCGGCACTGAACATCGGTCAGACGATCGCCAACCTAGCATTTCAATGAGTTCGACAAGTGTTTTCTTGTAGTTTATGTTGGCAAGTAGCCGTTTGTGGTCATTTTTCGTCACGAGACAACCTTTCCCAACAAAATGGTACATAGTTTACTAAAAAATCGACCGCCATTTAGGCAATTAATCGCTTAAAATGTTGATGGAGGTGATTTTCTTATGTCAAGAGATACCTACGTTGTATATATATATCAAATCAGAAAAAAAAAGGATTAAAAATGTTGTTTTATGACATATTGATAGCGTAAAAGTGACTTGGCATCGCGCCAAACACCTGTGGTTTTGTCAGAGCGCGACTTGTATAAACCTTCATGAAATTTGATTTCGATAAGTATGGGTTACAGTTTGTTACAAGTGAAGTTTTTTTTTTAAATTTGAAAATAAAAGTTCCTTACTCGGTTAGAAAAAGAAAATGGAATTGATTATTAATATATCAAATTTAGTGTGTCGGAAAATATTATTCTAAGTTGGCTGAGTATAAGTTCTTTAAAAAACACGAAACAAGATGATAGAATGATCTTCACATAGGTCCTTCTACACTTAGTACTAAATTGTTATTTTTGAAACAGTTATGCACACTATTGCTTACCATTGCATAAACGTGCGCAGGGAAATGTACTGAGCCCAGTGTTTGAGTCACACTTTGGGAAATAGAGCGAACACAGGTACGTAAACGCTGACTCCTTGCAGTCTTGTGTGATGACGTCACGAGCCACTATGTTGAACGACGTTGCCGCCGCCGTGGCGTTGTATTGGTAGAGGAAATTGGGAAACGTTGTAGAAGTGAAACCGCGAGAGCGACATTCGGTAAAGGAAACTGGCTCACACAGTTCTGAAGGAAAGAAAATAATTGAGTAATATCAGATTCAAATGATATGTCATAAATAATAAATGTAAATATGTTAAGGCATGTGCAGCTTTGACAAAACGAAGTCCCTGTGTGATAGGTCGGCATATTCTTATAATATTTCATCTAGTACGTAATAAAATAATGTACACATGTACAGTCATTTAGTTTAATTGTTCATAAATGTATGCGTTAATAGTTAAAAGAGCGCGACAAGTGCCGAATAAAAAAATACTATTACAGCTTAATATATTACCAATAGGTCCTCTAAATTTCAATCTGATCCAGTTTGTCACTGGACGTTGTTAATAATTGTAGCAAAGTACGCTCGACATTAGGTAATAAATGAGCCTCGCTCGGGGAAAACGGGGCTTAATGCATGTGCGTAAAGTGTCTTGCTAGATTAGTCTGTGCAGTTTTCTTACACGGCATTGACATTGCTCAAACTATGTTCTGAAAGTTAACTTACCAGGTAAACAAGTGACTGTCACATTGTCACTGGAAGATTGAAGCTTCGAATCAGTCACCGTCAGTTGAAACACGAACACACCAGAAGTTAAGTTGGACACTTTAGCAAATGGAGATCTGTCGTTGCTAAGGACAACGGTTGACGGCACCGGAAGTATCAAACGCCATTTGTATGATACGATAGCACGATCGTCACTGCTGTTGCTGCCGTTTAACGTCAGTGATTCTAATGGAAGTTGGATGGTAAGGTTCGACCCGGCATCAGCTGTTGGCGGAAAATCCGGTGCTAAAAGACAGAAAACGATGTGTGTCAAATGTTTTATGAATATTCAAAACATTGTTGGGTTATAGTAGTTTCAATCCCAGCGAGGAAGGGTTTTCATTTTCATATATCAGAAACCTTGACATATAAACAACTAAAATTGCGATTCCCATCATTAAGTCTTAGCTCTTGTAAGTGAAGCAATATGTTCCCATCGATGAACCTAGCTGCCAAGTAGATAACCTGCAATGTCAAAACGAGCCCGGTGAGAAACTCGAACCTTCGATCCCGGTTCGTAGGCGAACGCCCTAACCACTACGCCACGGAGACGGTATACATGTGTGACTTGATAAGATAGCATACAAGATATGTAACGCAATATCTTCAAACCCAGCAAGCGGTTATTTTGAATAAATATTACAATGCATTTTACTAATACTGGGAGATGAAAACTAATTGAACAATTATCGAAAACTACATAGTACCAAGCTAAACAAGAATTCGTATGTAGATCTATAGTGCGTACCTTCGGTTGTTGGTTGTGGAGTGGTGAGTGATGGCGTCATACTTGTTGATAACGTAGATGTCGGTGAAATAGTTGTTGACGTCTTCGTAGAAATTGGTGACGTCATAGTCTGTGTCGATGACATAGAAGGAGACGATATCGTCGAAATTATGGCAGTACTAGATGGGGATGATCCCGTAAACGTGGTTGTTTCTATAGTAACCGTTGTTTGAGTTTGAATCGATGGTGAAATGATTGTTTTAGATTCTGTTGTTGCTGTTGGCAATGATGAATATGCTGATGATGATGATGTTATTGTCGTTGTTGTTGTTGGCAATTGGGTTGATGTTATAGATGGTGATAATGAGGATGAAGACGGAGATAGTGTAGATGTTGACGATGATTGTAATATTTCCGTCGATGTTGAATATGACGATGCTGAAGATGTTTGGTTGGGCGTGATAGTTGACGATATCGACACGGTAGTAGTACGTATAACTGTTGTCATAGTTGCTGCTGTTGTTGATAATGATGATGATGACGTGGGAATCACAGTGGATGATGCCTCGACAGCTGAATAAAATAATGTCAGGAAAATATGTTAAAACAATCTCGTTGATATTGCATCGCTATTTTGGTTGGTCGTATCTTAAGCAGTCAGTAAACACGATTTGGGATTATGATTCGTATGAATTAAAATACAGACGTCATAACTCTAAATCGTTATTGACACTAAGCAAAAAAAAATGTCAAACTAGTTTGATTTTAATCTCTGAGCAGAGATTTGGTGATTAAACTATGAACTAGTAAATTTTACTATGCCAGGATCATGATCAGGGCTATATTTTATCACTTAATAGATTACAAACGGTAACTGTGTAATTTGTTTAATTTGAACAAATCAGAGAATCTCATTATAAGACAAATGGTATAAAACTGACAAAGACAACACGGAACCATGACGAAGATCTCATTGACAAAATGACTCAATACGATAACAATGGTAGCGAAATATGTCATCTTAGAGTCACACGTTTTCATAAAGAGTTCGTGACATTATTAAAATGAATGGAATTACTATGTATACTGTATAGGATTACATTTTAATTCGTAATGGAAATATTATGTATAGGCACACCTCAACTAAACGAATGTAAACCGAGTGAACTAATAAAATATGTATTAACTGGGATGACCTGATACTCATTCTAACGGGATCATGCGGTCTTTTATCAATGGGTGACTTTTTTGTACATATCAGCCGGTAATCTAATAACATGGAATATCATATTTTATTTACATCTTGTGAACGTCCGTTCAGAATCACCATAATGTATGGATAACATAGTTAATGAACATGCGATGACAAATGGAGTTTTTAAATGAAAAATTGAATGATATTTACCAGTCATATGGTATTAATTTTTTAACTATGTATGTCACCCTCTCTTGTTTTAATAAATCTCTAAAATATAATGTTTGATAAAGAATATATATGATAATAATTGGATCATAACCAATGACCTCACTTTCATCATTTGAAACATGTTATCATCGGACTCACGTTTCAAGCTAATGGAGCCATTGATGGTCGGAAGTGACGTCGTATTGATTGACAGCTTGATGTGCCTCTCCACCAGGGTCGCATACGCCGCGGGCGTGTCTGCAACCTTACTGTAGCGGTTGTTGCTGATGAGCCGGAAATCAACGATGATGCTGCCTGGCCTTAAATTTGATGCAAATTATAAGAGCCGCGCTCTGGGAAAAAGGGGTTTAATGCATGTGCGTAAAGTTTAGACCCAGAATAGCCTAAGCAGTCCGCACAGGCTACTCGGGGACGACACTTTTCGTTTTAATGATATTTTTTGTTCAAAGGAATCCAACTCTTAGCAAACATCTCATTTAGGTGGAAAGTGTAGACCCTGATTAGCCTGTGCGGACTGCACAGGCTAATCTGGGACGATACTTTACACACCTGCAATAAGCCCCGTTTTCCCAGAGCGAGGCTCATATGGATTGTGATGCTTTGCATATCTTCGACTTGCTCCGTAACATGATTAAAATTTTATAAATTGACTGTGAACCAAGGTGGTGTACGTGTAGAAATAGTATTTTGCAACAGATATAAACAAACCTAAAGGATATACTTTGTTTATCACAAAGAAATCACGTTTGTAAGACAAGCACGTTTCATACAGAAACTACCTGGTAGACTAAATTACAATAATAATATGGACATGTGTTTACAATGGAGAGTTAAATTACTTCTTTTTTTTTTGGAGACATTGTGATTTCATGTTTATTTTTAGCTGTGCAAGAAATAGAGCCTTGTTTTGGGAAAACTGGGCTTAATGCATGTGCGTAAAGTGTCATCCAAGATTATCCTGTGCAGTCGGCATAAGCTAATCAGGGAGACACTTTCCGCTTTAAAATTATTTTTCGTTCAAATGAGGTCACTTCTTAGCAAAAATCCAGTTTAGGCGGAGAGTGTCATCCATGTTTAGTCTGACTGAGTTTCTCTATCAATTGTATCGTTTTGAAAAGAAAGACTTGAATGAGCTAAAACACGAAACAAACGATAAAGAGTTAGGACAAAAACACAAAATGAAAATAAAACGAAAATCACGTAGGCATGAACAGTAATGCGTGCACAAGGGAACGTTTTATGTACATTCAGTTATGCAACAATACATCTATTTAAATTCTTGACAGGAGTTTAGTTGTTGTTTTTTCCCCAATAAATCGACGCTACAGCCGAATATTATTTGTTGATAATTTGCTGTTTATTATTTGAATACAAGTTCTAAATAGGAGTTCTTATGACGCATATAATTGTAATTTATATAATAATTTGCATTAACAAAACACCGTTAAATGCACTGGAGCAATAATAAAATGCACATACAATAATAACATACTCATAAATCTGAAACGCTCCAGTAAAGCGTTTAAAGTAAAACAATTATCATTAAATAACATTGCACTCGTTCAGACATTATTTTCTTTTTCGAAAACAACAAGTCTGATAAATTGTTATGCATACGTATAATTGTGATCCTCGAAATGATCAACATAATTTAAAACAATGTTGATCATTTTTAAATGTGAAAACAGTTTGAGTTAATAAATAATAAAGCCTACCTGAAACCGATGACTTCTGTCCGTTCGTACGCGTCACTAAATGAACTGTTTTTCATGAGAATATTTATCTGTAACACAAAATAACCTGCGTCATGAGAAAGTTTGGCCTTATGCCATATGGGGCTAACGTAGCTCCAGATCAGCCTGCGCATTTGCGCATTTTGTCCAGGAGCTACCATGTCCGCTATAAAGTCACGCAAGGTTTCGTGGTCTGATTAGAGGATAGGGTAGAAAAAGCGCAGGCCAGCCAGGAGCTACTTTAACCTCATATGGATTAAAACCTATTCTCGCATGACGCGGCTCAAATTAGCTCAAATTAAAGCATTACATGTGCAAAGTATTAATGTTTAATGCGCAATACACTTACTTTTTACGTTCGGATATGGTCTTACTTCAAACAGGAACTCCTAGTCATGTTTATGCTAAAGTCTTCTGTTTCAAATTTAGCATCAACGTAAAGTATAGCCGTTGAGTAAATGTTTACATTTCGGTTCTTAATTGACACTTTGGAAACAATAAAAGAAATAAGAGTTAATAGATCAAATCGTATTCGTATTTGCCGTCGATATCACGTTGAATTAATACTCAATTTGATGAAATAACCATAAGAATGTCCGTTACCACTCCCCATCGCTGCATAATCAGTATATTTACCATTATTAATATTTGTATCATAATTGTATCTGAAATAAAAAAGTAATAACCGTGAATTGCATTTTGCAACGGTGATAAGTAAAAAAAAGCTATGAACTATGTCTTTGATCATTTGGGACAACCCACAAACAATTTGTATACATGTAATTGTATAAATCCCACCTCGGCGGAGAAATTGGCTGCCGTCTCCTGGTAAATCAGGGACTTCCGGTTTGCAAGATCCGCCTCCCAGGTCCGGTTGAGAGCTAACGTCCCCTCCAGTGTGAGCAGCTCTGCGTTCGGGAAACAGAGAGGGCGCCGATCATAGCAATGTACAATTAAATGTTCAGGAAAATATTTGTCATACATAATATTTTTCGCTCGGCGGCACTTTAATTTAATTCCTGATTATGTGCGTATGTTGTGATATTAGGTTACTAAAGTATAGTGACGGCGACTGAAAATAAGAATCGTATTTGTTATATATTAAGAGTATAAAATGCATGATGCTAGGCCAGTGTATGCGTTAGAATCATAGAAGAAGACACTAAGAGGACGAATGAAAGAAAGAGGAAGATGGAGAATAGTTGATGTCGTAAATAAATCGAATGCGACCACCGACTTTGCTGAAAAGTATTCATAAAATATGAAACAGCTATGTTGTCTGTATTGCGATATCAATGTCGGCGACGGGTCAATTATTGTTGTCACCTGTGAACATATGCGAATTAATTGCACATATATGGAACGCCAAAACTGCCTTTAGTAGAAAGAGACTGATATGTTGAGTTAAGTTTACATTATGTTGGGTCAAGTTGACATTATGTTGGGATCATTTGACATTATGTTGGGTTCATTTGACATTATGTTGGGTTTAGTTGACATTATGTTGGGTTCATTTGAGATTATGTTAGGTTAAGGTGACATTATGCTCGGTTAATTTGACATTATGTTGTAGATAGATAATATTTCAACCTATGCAAATAGAATTCAGTATTCGAGTGTTAACATCATGTTCTCATTCATTTGAACATCTCATCATTACGATACAATCATAGTAAGCAGTCTGTGTGACACATTTTGCATGGAATACAAAAGAAACAAACAAATTGTTCATAAAGAAGCTTTGTGTGTGTTTATTGTTTAGTCGCTTGTACATACATCCACTGCATGCATTGTTACGAAATGAACTTTATCCCTTTGAGCGCTGGAACCGGATTTTGAAGGCCTTTGCAAACAGTTTGGATCCAGATGAGACGCCACAGAACGTGGCGTCTCATCAGGATCCAAACTGTTTGCTATTCTGATAGTGGTCTTTGAAAAAAAAGTGAAGAAAATGATGATTTTAGAAATTCAGCAGAAGACATTTTAGCAGACGACAAATTTCCCAGCATGCAAAGGGTTATTTGCTTGGAAGAAGGCAGGAACAGATTTACTCTGCCCAAACGAACGAGCATGCGTGTTGGGTGTGTTAGTTTAAGTATGCAATATATTTGTTCTTACTATATAAACTAGATCGCTAGTCGCGTCATTGTGCACGTACATGCATATACATTTTCCTTTTGTATGTGTTCTCTACAGCATCTATTAGGCGTGTATTTGCGTATTTGAGTAATATAATACACGACACATGTATGTTCGTAAATAAAGGCCACACTTTCGCAATATTAAATTACAGAAATACATTATATAGCCGATCAATTTACTTTGTAAAAAAGTTCATTCGTGCTTTCGGAAGCGAATCATAGTGTATCTTCTTGATTGACTGAACGCCTTGGAATTATAATTAATTTTGTAGAATAAATTCACAATTTTGGTTTTACAAATAAAAATGTACATTAAAAAAGCCTTGACATTTATAAAAGTGTAATTACCTGCTATCACAAAAGACTGTCTGCCAAGTAACGGGCTCTGCGATTGTGTTATCCTAAAGTATGTGTGCCCTCATTGGTAAGTTTATAAATATTTTTTTCAATATAAAAAGTAAATTATTTAGTGTGTTGAAACCCGTTTTACATTACATTTACTTGTAAACTTGTCATAAATGTTATGTTCTTATTTCAAAATCAATAGCGGTAACGTGTACGGACAGACGCATGGACCAAAACAATAGGTCTCCTGGTACAGAGGGGAGACATTACAATCAGACTCCGCTAGGTTTTGAACCGTGGACCTTCCGCATGTTCAGCGGTTTTTAGCCTCGTTCTGGGAAAACTGGTCTTACTGCATGTGCGTAGAGTATCGTAACAGATTAGCCCTGTAGTGCGTTCAGTTACAGCGAACGTTCGCTATAGTTCGCGAACGTTCGCGAACGTTCGCTATTGAACGCTCGGCTCGCCGCGAACGTTCGCGAACCGAAGCGACCCGTCTCGGGAGGTTGTTCGCTATAGTTCGCTAGCGAAACCAAGATGGCGGACAAGTAAGTTGTTGTTGTTGTTCAGCGTAACTTCACTGTAACTTCGATATTTTTCATTATTTTTTGTAGTACATGTGTATATAAAATGAATTGAATTATAAACATAGTGTATTGTGTTGGTTAAGTACTTAATGTGTTATTATCGATTTCCTACATCAAAATCGCAATCAATTCTCTGGGAGCCGCCATCTTGAAAAGTTCGCGCCGAACTTATCGTTCAATAAGACCGAATCGGAAACGAACGATCATTTGCGAACGTTCGCTGTTACTGAACGCACTACTGAAGTCCGCACAGGCTAATCAGGGATGACACTTTCTGCCTTAATTGGATTTTTGCTAAGAAGAGACTTCATTGAAACAACAAGTCCATAAATGCGTAAAGTGTTATGTGTGTATAATAAACAGTTTTATGTGTGTATATATTGCAATATTAACATTTGTTGATAATAACAAAATATCCTTGTTTAAGTATCTTTAGTTCGCAGGAAGAAAACAAATGTGTAATTGCTTCAAAAGCACATGTCGAATCCTTAGTAGAAGTTGGTTTAATGTTTTAATATCTGATTTCTGGACAAATCCAATAACATAAACGACCAATGTTCTTTTTGTTTTCTCCATTTCTTGTTCGCTTCCTTTAAAAAGTGATATTAACATTTGCATCATAATTTCAATAGCTACGCCGTCGCTTTATACTGATATTTAATAGCCTCGTTTAAGCCCAAACCTAAAAGCCATTATATAATATCATCATTTGGAATGAATAATTCTGACTGCGTAAATAAGAGACATTTCACATCAAGCCTTTTTGTACTACCACAACCACCGCAACTACGCGCATTATAAACCACAAGTCAAGCGTGGTTAATACTTTGGAGAAATCGTGCATTCATCATTTTAAATTGATGGTGATAAAATCTTCATACCTTTATGGAATGTATTACAAGTCGCTCGATATTTTAATGAGCCAAATCTTCCTTAATGTATCTTTAAAAGCAATAATCTGCATAAAATAGATGTTTCTGATTAACTTTAACCCTTTGCATGCTGGGAAATTTATCATCTGATAAAATGTCGTCTGCTGAATTTCTTAGATCATCATTTTCTTCACTTTTTTTCAAAGACAACTATCAGAATAGCAAACAGTTTGGATCCTGATGAGACGCCACGTTCTGTGGCGTCTCATCTGGATCCAAACTGTTTGCAAAGGCCTTTCAAATCCGGTTCCAGCGCTCAAAGGGTTAAAATGAATCTTCATTTGCATGTGTAAAGATAAAGATCATATTGAAGATTTTAGCCTTTTAGCACTCATTTTATTAACTCGTAGTTATATGGACCTCACTCTGGGAAAAGGGGGCTTAAATTATGTGCTTAAAATCATTCTCACATTAGCCTGTTAAAAAAATTAACACAAAAAATGTAAAAACAAAACTCATAACTAGAAATGGCGCGGCAGATGCCGTGTTGACATAAGATATGTTCAGTATTAAAGCGACGTCACGTTAATTGGTGAATACATTAAGAAGTTATGTTAAAACAAACTTTTGGGCCCCACCCCAACCCCCATTCTCCTCTATCTCCTCCTACACTATTAGCACTAGAACCTTGAAACGTACACACATGGTAGCTATGAGCATATGTGCGAAGGTGCACTATTTGGAATTTTGATCTGACCCCTGGGTCAAAAGTTATTATCATGTGCGTCGCATGTTGTTCGTAAAATGAGTTTTTTTTACCCATTTTACCCATTTATTTACCGATAACTTTTGAACCAGGATTCAGATCAAAATGCCGTCACCGTCACCGTCGCACATATGCTCATAGCTTCCATGTGTGTAAGTTTCAAGGTTCTAGTGCTAATAGTGTAGGAGGAAATATGGTCCGATAAAAAAAAGCGGAGATCAATACAATATCCCACGCTTTTACAAGCGTGGGGATAATAAATTCAATGTCTAATCTTAGATAACAAAGTGACGTCAACGTTCGTAAGTGCAGTTAAACCACACTAGAATAAACAGTCACACTCCTTATTCCTGAAGCTATATTTTATGGTTACATTTCAATTTGATAGCATATAACGCCATTAGGGATCGTCCTTTAACTAGAGGAAATGTATAACAGTTATCGCTGAGTAATTGTAAATAATATATGCGTCTATGCAGATGTATCTATTTATGGTACACGTATGCATGTTTAAGGGCTTCGCAAATATATATAATATAAATTTAAATATAATTTTCGCATATGAACCCATGGAGAACCAACCTCAATAATATACATAACTCGAAATGATTAATACTTAACAGTAATTTTTAACTTTCTATCTTTGGGCAAAGATGAGGATAACTATGTTAGTAATGTGTATTAACACTCAGTAATCGATGCATAAAGTGCGTTTTTACACAATTTGTTTTAATTAGCGAATGATATGATAAATCAATGTCAGTTAAGATTACAACAAATGATTAACTACGTAATGCTTCAAGGCCTATTACGCAATTCTCAAATAAGCTTTCGAGTGGGGTTTTGAACCATTGAAAACATTGCGTTAACGCTAGATCAAGGATTGTTAACGTCTCAATAACTGCCTTAATTTGTTCTATGCATTTGTGTAGTGTCCCACAATCCTCCCAAAAACGTGTCTTTAAAGTTTCGACTATGTGTCAGCGATATCTATGTTTCCCAGTTTTAAAATCAACATAAATGCATAAACATATTTATTGTTTCTCCTATTGATGAATAAAATATTAAACAGGCTAATCAGGGACAACACTTTCCGCCAAAACAAGAGACTTTCTTTAAACGAAAAATACCATAAAAGCGGAAAGTGTCTAGTACGCACATGCATTAAGCCCTGTTTTCCCAGAGCAAAAATCACATGTATTATGAACAACGCAACTAAAGGGGGTAAACTTACGCGGTGACGTCGTGGTGGGCCCATCTTTATTTGAACCTGAAAATAAACCGCATATCAGCAATGCTTAACTCTGGACTCCCTGAAACAAAATCCGGTTCAGTTGCTCACAGAGTAAACGTGCCATTAATACCCCATTACCACTCAAAATCCAACGAATATTTCGTAAAATATTTCGAAAATTAAGTTTACTCATAATAAATCAGTGTTCCTTATAGCATTATCAAAAATTTAAACGCTAGATGTGGTCTGGAAACACATAATTTATTTAACAAGATACAAAATGCTCATTTTTTTATTGTACAATATATTCCAGTTTTATTTCCCGCAACGATATTTATGCATACGACACACGAACACTAAATTGGAACTTGAACATGTGTTGAATACAATATTGAATATTGAATAATATAAAGACATCCTTTTACATTATTAATGATATCATCTTCGTCATTTGCATACATTTATTAATTTTCTTTTGAGTTCGCATGACAGGAACTTTGTTAAAGTAACTTGTATTGTGTCAGCACAAATGTACTTTGCATGTGGATGCCGCTTTTTTATTATCATTCTGAGCCATGCTCTGGGAAAATGGGGTTTAATGTTTGTGCGTAAACTGTCGTCAACGATAAACTTTTGTAGTCCGTTCAGGCTAATCAGGGACGACACTTTTCGCCAAAACGGAGTTTCGCTAAGAAGAGACTTCCTTTAAACGAAACAAAAATACACGCGGACATTGTCTTCCCTGTTTAGCTTTTGGGACGAATTTGTACGCACATGCATTAAGCCCCGTTTCCCAAAGCAAGGCTTATATGTAACTAATCACGGGCAGTTGCAAAGCTTCAGTACAAGCTTGAAAGCATAAGGCATGCGCTGCATCTGTGAGTGGTTAACCCATTTATGTCTAGCGTCTAGAAAAAAGGCCTTGGCAAACAGCGTAGACCCAGATGAGACGCCGCATGATGCGGCGTCTCATCAGGGTCTGCGCTGTTTGCTTATAGGAATTTCTGTAAGAAATATTCTAAATATAGAAATAAATATACTATACATTCCTAATTTTGGAAATAATTTGATTAAATTTAGAAGGATGGGAGAGTCCACCAGACATAATTTGGTTAAATGAAATTGTTTTAGCTTGCCCTTAGACCCCATAACTGCATCGGTTTAAATGTGCCTCTGGCTAATGCACTGCACTGAATGGTTTAGTATTAACACTCTCGTATTACATCCTACAATAATACCTCACGCGCAAACGGTGTCGCATTTTACATTGCATGACTGTACTACAAGTAGATCAAAATTAATACATACTAGTGTCGTTATAAATGTCAACGTTTTGTGATGCGTGTAATGCTACTCAAAGATATAAAATATTGCGTGTTTAAGTTTTCGATTTTGAAATGGAAATGCCGCTTTATATTGAGTCAGCAAACTGCTTATTAAAGATTTTTTAGCGAGTGTACCCTGATTCTTGTCCTAAATTATGATATTAAAAGTCAAATTTGAAAAACAAAATACAAAAAAATGATAAATTTAAAAAGGACTAGTTCACAGTTTTTTTTTAAAGATCGTTTTACTTATTTTATTTGCTGATTAATAGCAATACAAAAATTAACCACAAGAAGTGAAATGTCACTCAGGACATAGACGCATACTAAAAACTTTTTTTTTGTAAATGAGCAGAAATTTATAGAATTAAAAAGCGCTGCAATGTCTAAATGATTCCATAATTGTGACAACTGAATCGTGTATCTAAAATATAACAGTCTTGCCGAGATGTTAAGGCGGGAGCTTTTCTATTAAAAAGACCCAGGGTCAGATCACGGTGGGCCTCTTTTTTCATCCATAAAGTATTGTCTTGTTATAGCACGTGAACGCTTAATTTCATTGTGTTTCATTTAAACATTTGAATAATTGCATAATGACATACATTATACGCAATGTCAAAATACGTGAAGAAGTTGATTGAAAACAATGGTTTGTACAAATAAATGAAGCATTGGCTTACCATCGACGTCGAAGACGACCAGTAGTAATATCACAATAACAGCCGCAACAATAGCACATATCAGAATTATCACAGCCACAATAACACAGATCTTCCGCGAGTTTGTTTTCGGCACCGGTCTGTCATCAGGTCTCGCGGCGCCGTCTGCGATGTCTATGGATTCGTTCCATTTATATTTATCCTCCGGGAAGGAACTTCCGCGGGTACTTAAAGTCGATGTTGGCGATTTGGCGCCACTTGCATTTGAGCGAATCGTGCTTGATTTCCCACTAGCTACACTTTCTCTGTTTGGCACGACGATTGAAAACACATCTTGGTTATCATAGTTCGCTTTTTCTAAGAATTTAAATTGTCCGTCGATTTCGGTGTCCACGTCCTTCCCGCTTGAGGTCGATACGGATCGTGAGAACGCGTGGTTATGGTAACCATTGGGGTGGGCGGCGCCGAAAGAGCTTGATTCCGTGGGAGACGATGGCGGACTTATTGCCACATTGCCTTTCTGCAATAAGAAACACACTGGTTTTTTATTATTATTTATGTTCGTTTATTGGTTAATATCAATCGAAGTAGGAAAAATAGTAATGCGTTTGCAACGCTTTTACATGTAATAGACAATTTAGAAAAAGCGTGTGTAATCAACCTAGCGTTTAAACTTCCATCCACATACAAAAGCCTGCGATATTTTTATTGATGCGCAGTAATTTGTTTAATAATCTACAGTTAAGCGTCATGTTGAAAAAAATGCATATGTGCCGAGTAATTGAACAGTAATTTGTTGTTTCTACCACTAGGCATAACGACGAAGACCGTAATGTTCTTGTGTCGTCTTGACTCGACCAGATACAATTTGGAAACCGTGTGTTCAGTGCGATCTATGCTTAGAAAACATTAACCCTTTGCATGCTGGGAAATTTGTTGTCTGCTAAAATGTCGTCTGCTGAATTTCTAAAATTAGCATTTTCTTCCATTTTTTTTCTAAGACCACTATCAGATTAGCAAACAGTTTGGATCCTGATGAGACGCCACGTTCTGTGGCGTCTCATCTGGATCCAAACTGTTTGCAAAGGCCTTCAAAATCCGGTTCCAGCGCTCAAAGGGTAAACAACTACAGTAACACGATGGAAAAGCTGAAATAAATGTTCGTGATTAAGATGAATTAACTACTAAATGGTCCTTAAACTTTTAAATTGTCGAAGATTTACGATGGAAGAGTATTCTGAAATGGATTGCGTATTGGTATAAATTGGTTTCTGCTTCATTCATTCGAAAATGTATCAACGTTACGTAATACATGTATAATCGTTTTCTCATCAAATTACCGAACTAATTAAATTACTCGAAATAATTAAACCCTACATATTTAGAGTCACAAGCCCAATCACAGTAATCTAGTCAATCTTTCGGCTGGTCATATGCCTTTTACTGACTTGGCGTAAACGTCCTCAAAACTAGTGTCGTAATGCATTATGGTTTAAGCTATCAAATAGAAAGAGACATAAAACGTTTTGTTATAGTTAAAGATTAATAATGCATGGTACACGCACATGCTATATTTTATGGCGACAAAACACTATTACAGAAATGTACAGGTTGTCAAAATATGTGCAAGTGTGAACGAAAGTTATTCTTGTTTTTATACTTTAACATCTTCGGTGACAAGTTGATGAACGTTCAAGTAAAAATAATGTAATTCTGTGCGAAATGCACAAAAAGGTGCGCGACAAGATTGCAGTCGTTCGTAAATCGTGTCATAAAGAAGCATGCAAAATAAATGAACGCATAAGTTATTTCACTAAGTTATGTTTATGCTATGATTAAATTCTATAATGTCTAAGTGTAAGAAGAATGTTTTGTTATTTAAACAAAGTATATTTAACACATACAAATAGACGACGTGCTTTTTAATTACTCAACTTATGTAAAATAAATCCCGGTTAAGTTAAATTTAATTTATAATGAGGCCAGTTTGTCGGTTAATACCAAAAGGAGCGCACTTAACATATTTTGTTTTTTTATTACCATATGACCCGCGTCATGCGAAAATGGGTGTTACGCCATATGAGGCTAGCTTATCTCCTGACAATCCTGCGCATCAGCGCGGTCTGGTTAGGAGCTGTCCATGATACCTTGCGTGACTTTATAGCGGACAGCGTAGCCCAAGACCAGATTGCGCAGGCCAGTCGGGGGCTACGCTGAAAGCATCTATCATAAAACCCTTTTAAAATGAAGCGGGTCATATGGTATAGAGTCGGAATCTCCACTACAGCGAAAGGATTTCATTATTTCTGAAAAACGTGACGTACATTTTAAATTGCGATTGTAGAGCAATAAAAATCGATAGACCGACATGAACTCGCTTCATTGGCTTTTCAAGACTGTTTTGTTTTAATATAATATACTAGTATAATGAAAAGCATATTATAATAACTCTACATGCATTATTCAAGGTGCATACATATCATGCTAGGATTTAACAATAAACAAATCTTCCAAATGGACATCAGTGAATGGAGCAGTGCATTTGTTGAACAAATTTACAAAGATACTTCAACAATCAATGTCATTTAAAACAACGTTGTGTTCTAATTACTCCTTAAATTTATTTCCCTTGATTTCGGTTCTTTCCTTTCCAAGCTTATAGTCTTCATGATATCGTTTTTGATTTCTTAATGACTCATACGTTTTGTGAAAATAAATGTGACGGCAATAACAAGAAGGTGTGTGAATTCGCTGATTTTAGTTTAAATGCTAAACAATTTGATCATAATACATCCAGGAATTTAGACCACGAAATATTCGTATAGACATCCACGTTAAACCACACACAGCAAGAAAGTTAACACATCAATATCTTAACCAAGATTTTACAAATATATAAAATGAAGCATTTTCCCCCAACTGCTTCTTAACAATTCCTTCCAATATATGGAATAGGAATAGTTGTTCAGTTTATTTTTTACATTCTGTGTCCTAGTTTGAGTTAAAAGCCCCTATAACGCTAAATCTATATTACCAGACCACACCTAGCGTTGACATTTTGGATATTGCTATAATGAGCACAGATTGTTTATGTGTTAACTTTATTTTACGAAATACGTTACGAAATATTCATTGATTTTGAGCGTTATAGGGGCTTTTCATGTTGAGAAAACAAAGGTATTTATCAACAAAACTAACGCAGTTTGATAAAATAAGTGAGCAGAACCAAATCATTCACATTCAAGTTTGTAAAGTGTTGAATAATGCTTAACAGATGACCCTCACAATATAATTTGTCGAGCTTATAATGGTAAGAAGCGTAAAGAAAAAGATGGAACTTGTGAAAGTTACATCACAAGTGAATAAACAAAGCCATCATGGAGAAACCGTTTAAATTGGAAAACAGTTTTTCAATATTCAATAAAAAAGCAAATGTTGTCATTTTACAGGTGATAAAAGATGTTTAAATCTCATTAAAACAGAAATACAAGGAATTTAATTCCTTTATACAAATATTTATTTAAATATGACCATTTTGACCTTAATTGTGACTTCAAATAAGTCGATGTTTGCATAACGATAGTTTTAAATGTGTTTTCTTCTTCTTTTATCTTGAAGTCTTGAAGCGTTGCGTTATGGTAATGTTTTATCAGACGAACTCCAATTTCTTCAGACGATTACGTTTCAATATGATGTTTTGAGAGCACATTAACTGTGCACCACCTTGTAGAAAATCAATACCCGGTAGTCGCTTTTCAAATGACGGTCGTTTTGCATGCACGACAGCACTCCATGATTATTTTGAAACATAATACTTTATCTTTAAATTTGGCTCTTTTGAAAGTCAATAAGAGTTCAAAACTCACTTCACGCGACTTTTATTTTTACCGATAAAAAAAAATATACAAGTATAGGTTTAACACAAAACAATTAAAATGGACAACCTATTCAGAGCATTATGTAACATGAATGAAAGAGCGAGAGCATGCATGGCTTAAATATATAGAAGAAATAAAATGAGCAAACCTCTAACAAAAAAGATAGTGAATAAATGAAGGAACCGTTTTTACAAAAAATGAGTGAATAAATGAACGAACCCTTTGAGCAAAAAAAACGAATGAATAAATTAACGAACCCTTTTAACAAACAAATGACTGACTAAATGCATTAGATGATTTATTATTCCGCAAATTCCATTTCAAGACTAAGTAAGTAAGTACAGTAAGTAGATTGCTTATTATAGTGACATGTGCAATACAACAAAACATCATATTAATATATATACAAATGTGTTTTGCACCCGACACGATGGGCCTATAAGTCACAAAAACAGAATATTTCAAATTATATACAATAGCACCACATACACTGATACACGTGAATAATATATTACGAATATGAATATAAAAAAAATGTACAGGAATTTATTAGACTATTTGACCGACTTGATATATTGCCCCGAGAGGGTCAGATTACATTCCTCATTTTTCACGGATGTCAGGTTAAACGTGGTTAACATTACTTTAAGAAAACACATCAGAGTAGATTATCCAAACAGGTAACTTTATCTACTGCAGTTAAGAATAAGGACATTGTGGTTAGTAAGGTTAAGTTTACGACAATAAAATATCATGTCTGTATTATCGTTAAATGAAAAAAGACTATTCGTTTGATAGGATGCGTGCGTTTAATTGTGTGAAAATTTATTCGAGTATATATAATATAACACCAACGTCGATAACGTCGATGACGGTATCGATGATGGTAATGATGATGGTAATAATGATGATTATGCTGCTGGTGATGATGCTGTTGATGATGATGTTGCTGCTGCTGATGATGATGATGACGATGATGATGATAAATGATGTGTAATACAACTAAATAGAAATAGTATGAGAAAAAGTAATAGTCATATATAAGCAAGTAGAAGCAATATTACCATTGTCGTCTATATTATTGTTGTACTTAAAACGCCAATTTAAAATATAATGACGATTATGAAGAAGATGATGGTGATGACCGAGAGTTCCTTATGCAGCTTATGTTATTTCGGATATGTCAAAGCCCAATTCATCTACTCACCTTTCCCTTCGAGTTTACATCCTCTAACGACAACATACTTTAGTGTAACCTATCGTATTAAGCACGTTATAAGATCATGAACGTATTTTAAAATATCCATTAACATAGAGAGAGTTCACACACTTTGTATTATGTTCTCCTTATTGATTTTTATTAACTAAATTTAGACACCTTTTAATAATACTAGTATATAATATAATATGTATTCCGGTATCGTACAAAAAGAGACGAGCCTATTTTGGTGTATGTAATCGAACGTGTTCAGTTCAGTTCACGTATGTTTATATTATGAAACTTTCTTATAGAACAGGTTAAATAAGTAGTGTATTTAAGGTACGTCTCGCGTTAAGTATTAATATTATCTTTTAAATGTGTGGCCAAGCGTGACATGGCCGCGTGCGTAGCCGGGTTTATTTTGAAACGTTCGCATTCATGTAAAGACACACTTTTGCATAACAGTGTACAGTAATGACAACATATATATTCAGAGTGGAAGCTAAAATACAAAATTAATTGCGCATTATTGCAAAATTTTAAAAGAACAAAATAAAATAAATATATAATTGAAGAATTTAAGACCGTTAAAATATAAGATCAGTTTTACACATATTTGGTTAGGTATGTTTTCGGATAGTCCTTATATGTTATATGTTATATGTTATGTTATATGTTTATATTCTAAATGAATCCAAAACTTACATTCTATATCTTAATGTATCTTCAAACTGTTATCTATAGTAAAATGTATTTTACCCTTATATCTATATTTTAATGAATCTATAACCTATAATCTATATCTTAATGATTCTTTTACCGTGAACAGTTAAACCTATAATTTATATTTAAATGTATCTTTAACCAATAACCAATATCTAAATGTATATATAACCTATAATCTATATAGAATAACCTATTATCTATATCTAAATATATATATTACCAATAATCTAAATATTAATGCATCTATAACCTTTAATCTATATCTAAGTGTATCTATAACTTATAATCTATATCTTCAGTACCTGGTATTTTTTCTAAGTTCACAAACGCTAGGCATCAAAATCTAGATTTTTTAAATGTATATAATTTTATTCATATTCTTCAGTTGCCTTCGCTATATATGAGAGTCTACACATGTAGATATCTTTAAATCAATAATATATACTGACTTATTTGTTAGTGAAGTCATTAAAACAAACATAAGTAAAAATAATATGTTGATAATGTATGACTATGTTCCATTCAAATGCAGATTCCACGTTTATAATTCTCTTGATTATACTGTACCCATAATCGATACAAAGCAATTCGCATATACCGGGTATGTAAATTGCAAATGTAAATGGACATTTTTATTTCTTACGAGCTGTTTAGAAGAAAACCAAAGGCTCTCTTTCCGAGCCGATATCTTGGTATTTTTATTAGTGCACAGCGAACAACGTATGTAATATTGGAAAAAATAAACCCCAAAACATTATTAGGAGACAAATCGTGTTACAACCCTCTAACCATTTATTCAAGGCAAGTTATCTTCGCTCGACCTAAAGTCAATGACAGTTTTACTTAATATAACGCACCATTAACGGTTCGCTTGCTGGACGTATTGATACAAGTGCTCGACAGGATATTTTAAATACCCGTGTTCAATACGAATTGGGTTCATTTTATGGTCCAATAATTAAAGGGCAAAACTAGACCATCAACAGTTTGCACTGTGAAAAACAAAATAAATTATGTAACTGCACTGCATGGTTGTACACTGATACGTAAATTATAAACAATTTATCAATGTTTTAAAAGGTAAAAATATGAAGACCTCCACTGTCTCTTTTTTCAAACATTTAAACCGCTTTACGGGCTAAAAAACCTCTTCACAAGATAACATCCTCGGCCTACGACTCTGTTTAAAGACAAACTCATCATTACGCTTAACGGGCTTATAGCTATCTATCACTGGGCTGATAATGAATTTTGTGCAGGTAGTATCGGTCTCATGCGTTAAGAAATGATTTAATCTTAATGCGTCATTACGCAGATTGAAATTCTTTCCCTACTACGGGAAATCCCACTACTTCGGTTGTTTACTTCAAACTGTAAATAAACTCAAGCGTTTTTACATTCGGGATGAGTAATTTAGTCACCGAAGTCGTTATTACTTAAATAAGTTTAAACACTACCATATTTGGTGGCATTTCCAATCTCAAACGTGTATACTGTGGTAGGTAAACAAGTACTGTTTCATGTCTCTAGTACGTGCGTTACCAATTCTATATTCATTTTTGTATTACTGTTTGGAGTTTAAAAAATAACCTAGTATGCATGTTTGCACCATATTTTAAATTTACTTCAGGAAACAAATACAACCACCACCTTGGCTACACAGAGAAGAACATTAAGAAGATTTTATCAGCATATACGAAGTTATCGTTGACAAGACATATAGTTCAGTGTCCGTTATGTGGTTCATTGTTTATATGTTCATATGCATACATTTTTGTTACCTCATGGTTTTTTGTTCCAAACATATTTTTTCTTAAAAATATTCTTAATTATTATCAATATTTGAAAGTCTTATCATAATATTTATGCAAAACTTCCTTGTTGTAATCCGTGTTATATTGTATAGTTATAGTGTGTTTATAAGCAAAGATAAAGGAGGTATAGGGGGTTAAGAAGTAAAGATATGTTTATGTACTTGAAGATAATGGATGAGTCAAAAATAACATACTTGCCTGGACATATTGTGATCAACTGACGCATATGGGATTGGAAGATTTATTGCTATTAAGTCAACTTGGCGAATGAGGGATGGATGCTTTTAATAGCTAGCATAACTATGCCGTATATAATTCGAACTCACTAAACGAGAAAACTCTCGATAAACAAGAAAACACTTTTTTTTAACACAGGCAGTTGCTGCCTTTTCTCTAAATTGTATAGCATTTTGATAAAGTGATGTTTGCGAACTTAATTTTAAGCTCGATACTGGACGGAACTATATCCTTCTCGTATGATTATTTTAAGTCGTATATTAACATTTCAAGTATAAGTGGAACTCTCTTCCTCAGCATATCAGAGATGCCAAAAGTATTTCATCTTTTAAACACAGTGTTAGGGAGCATTTTTTAAGCCAGACAGATTTTAAATATGCATTTCTTTAAGATTTCTTACTGCTGATTTAATTTGAATGTTAATATAGATAGATTAATTGTGTCTTATCTAGTTGCTGTATTATTATTCTTTAGTATGGTAAATAATTTTATGTTAATTTTTAAACACTTTTGTGATATCTTCTTAATAATGTCTAGTCTGGAACTTAACAGAATATATTTTATGCATTTAGGTTTGTGTTACTTAAATATGTCATATGTCTTTCATTATTATTATATACTGTGATATAAAACGTTGTCTCTTATGTCATACAATATTATAACTAAAGGACCACAATGGAAATAAGGGTTTAATTGCAAACCCTTTTTTGTGCAATCCTTAACGTATAATGTTGATTGACATGGCTTTGTTTATACATGCAGGTTGTTTTTATTACTTATTGTGTGTATATAACATGCTGCCATGTAAATCTATGCATTTTATGTTGAATTAATCTATCTATTTAGTCTATCGCATTTGTTCCGGTTTTCAAACGAATATATGGTAAATAATAAAAACGAAGTATAAAAGGTTCCATTATACAGTCTTTCAAAATACGTTTTGTTTTTAAACGGCCTCGATAATGTTAAACGTCGTATTCAGTAGCGCATCATTGTGTATTTTATGAAACTATGATGAACATTATTACAGTTTAAAGTTATACAGTGTGCCTTCTATTAAATTGTGTAAATATGCGACGTCTCATCAGGGTCTGTGCTGTTTGATTAAAGGAATTCCTGTAAAAAATATTCTAAATATAGAAATAAATATACTAGACAAAGGCCTTTTTCTAGACGCTAGGCATACATGGGTTAAATACTGGGCACCGAATTTTGAATTATAGCTGCAATTTTATTCTATTTGTGGTTGAGTAAAAACGATATTTTAATGTTGTAGTGGTCTTGTGCTGTGGGGTGGTGGTGCGGTTGTACCCCTAGGAAACCACACCTGTCCGGTATGGTGACCAACAACCCAACTAAATGCTGCCGGGAATGGGGATTGAACGAGGATCGCCCAGTCTAGACCAACCACTGCGATAGCCGGACAGCCATTTACTTGCGCGCGTTACGTATAAAGTCTTATATAATGCATTCGTTGAGAGTACTGTATTTCCGGTCTTAAATGATTAAATGGAGGAGGTTGTTTTTTACTAAGTATTTCACATCAATTATCTTTAATTAATTATGCCAACTTTATTGACTCCTTATATCTCATAACAACTTCTATGCATACATGTATAACACAAAGAATCCTGGAGGCTGTATTAAATTGTTAACATGTGTATATTAAAATGATTTATATATAACTTACATAAAACCCCACTATTTGCCTGAATATATGTTACACATATACATATAATTACATTCTATACAAATTTAATCAGTGATTTATGTTGAACTTTAGATAAGTTGTTATATTGGTGTTAGTATAACAATTTAAAGCACTGTCGGTGAAATGCTTAACACGTGGTAATTGCACACAAATTATAATGTAAATATCAGATAATCCACATCGTCAGTTTCTCAACATTCACACAGGAGCATCAGGGTATTCTGAAGTCTCGTTCAACGGAATATCACACATCACTGCTGCAAACTCTGAAATCAAACAAACACTGTTATTCAATGCGCTTTGTATATTTTGTCATGCAACAGTTGTGGTATTTTAAGCGCATGTATGCTATACAATTTTCAAACAACGCACTGACGTCAAGTAAAAATTTCAGTCACAAATATTTGAAATATTGCCCCATTAAAACATGAAGTCGTTATAACCTCAGTTGCCAATAAATGCCCCATACAGCATGATGACGTTATTACCACAATATAAAACATTTTCAAAACACAAATCATTACGTCGAATCCTTACACCAATAAAGATGTTTCCTTTACCATTCACACCCATACTCGCTGGAAGTCATCTACTCCACAAGGCATAAGCATTAGAAATATACCCTATACAATATTCTGACGCCCTAAGCTCGGTTGGTAACATTTTCACCGTACACAGTTTTGACGTCATAACGTCGGTGAGGTCACTAACGTACCCTCAATAGAGATCTTGCCGTCCCCATCCACGTCCACGCTTGCCATCATTTCCTCTAACTCGGCTTCGTCTACATTCTCTCCCGAGAGTCTCAGCACAGACAAGATTTCGTCTCGCGTGATTGTACCACTTAAAACAAGGGACGGAATATAATGAGGGGATAACATGGGGAATGTGCGGTGAACAGTATGTTTGTGCCATGTAGATTCACATCGAAAGAAAGCATATTGGAATAACAGACGTATTATTGTGGGAGACAATATAACAGGAATGTAAATGATGATGGTATTTGTGATGAAGATGACGAGTACTGTGTTGGTATTATTGGTCACGTGAGTTATGTTGGTAAAAAAAATATTGGTGATGATTTTGACAAGAATGATGTTTTCTATCAAAGAAGGTGGTTGCCCACTGCAACTCGTACCTGTTGTCCTTGTCGAAGACTCTGAATGCCGCCGTCATCTCCTCTACCTCCGCGTCCACGTCCACCTCTTTGGTCTCGAACAGCTTCCGGAACTCCGCGCGGGTCACGTACCCCTTTGCTGGAAACAGTGTCAATTCTTGAGTACGAGGGGAATATACAATAAAATCCTAGTATGGGGTATCTGTACAGAACTTGAATCAGTCGAGTCAGATGTTTGAAGGTTTCTCGAAAAAACACGCACAAAGTACGATGTTACTTGTCGTAACTAATGAGACCTAACGAAAAGTTGGTGGAAAAACGATAGGTAGATAAAATTTAATATAAAACGTGGAATTCTGTTGCCAAGACATGACACCAAATCAAAGGAACGACAGAAGTTATACAAAAAAAAACACTTTGTCAATATAAATGTATTGATACGTCCGAATCGGCAAATGATCTGCAGCATTGTTTAACAACTAACCTTTGTTCATTCATTATCAAAGTATATTACTTTCCAGTATAAATAACCAAAAAAGGTAATATAGAACGACGTTTTAATGTAAAAAATACACAAGCAAAGTCCTTATACAGAAACAATATGACGACTGTCTCGCGCATGTTAATCTTACACAAATTGCAAAAGAAGAATTAAATACTCCGTCAGTTCCGCGACGAGTATAACAACACACAAACAAAACAAAACTTTCCAACGACCCAGCACATACCTCGCGGGTTGCAGTCTTCAATCATCTGCTCGGCTTCCTTGTGGGTGGGGCTTAGGCCGAGCAGACGAGCTGCCTTCTTCAGCTCGAGCACGGAGATCCGGCCGTCGTGGTTATCGTCCATCTGATCAAATATCTTATCAATAGCTGAAATGTAAGTATTATGTTTTGACCGTCACCGTCTTAATGTGCTTGTAAGATGGATTCATCAACAGCGATAAGGCTCACTGCATATTTGACCACAGTGGGATGCAAGCAAACATGGCAATACTAACACGAATTTTGGTATTGGTGTTTAAAAAAGGCGGTGACCCAAGCTTTTAGTTCGTGTTATGGTTAATGTATTTCATAAACATCATAACTATTTAGTTGATCATCATAATCATCATCGATGTCGTCATCATCATCGTCAATAGCAACATCTTACATGACGTAGCCTTCTGAAATGTCCTTGTATCTTGCTATCGACACCATAATCATCTTAAAACAACATCATCCTGTAAGAAATGAAATATGTGTCGTGTTCTGAGAATACTGGGCATAAAGCTTGTGCGTAAATTTTCATCCCAGATTAGACTGTGCAGTCCGCACAGGCTAATCAGGGACGACACTTCCCGCTTTTATGACATTTTTCGTTTAAATGAAGTCTCTTCTTAGCAAAAATCCAATTTAGGCGAAAAGTGTCGTCCCTGATTAGCCTGTGCGGACTGCACAGGCTAATCTGGGACGACACTTTACGCACATGCATCATTCCCAGTTTTCTCAGAACACGACACATATGATCATTGTTTAAGTATACTCAACAATCATTAACAATAACATGCAACTCGAGTCATGCCAATCACTCCATGCACCTGAAGCAAGAATCATGGCAATTTTGTCAGTAATCATAACAACTATCGGCAACACAACCTCATTCATAATCATTTGTGTCGTGTTCTGACAAAACTGGGCAAAATGCTTGTGCGTAAATTGTCATCCCAGATTAGCCTGTGCAGTCCGCACAGGCTAATCAGGGACGACACTTTCCGCTTTTATGGAATTTTTCGTTTAAATGATGTCTCTTCTTAGCGAAAATCCAGTTTAGGCGGAAAGTGTCGTCCCGGATTAGCCTGTGCGGACTGCACAGGCTAATCTGGGATGACACTTTACGCACAAGCATTTTG
>VMBQ01003281.1:89313-109857 GCA_007657795.1 Dreissena rostriformis
TACATGTACAATGTGAATCTAAATTTAGTTTTAGTGCAGATTCGTTCATACGACACAAAGACACAATTTTGTTTCCTTACAAATACGAGTAAAAGTGTCGGCATCGGCTTTAACCAGCGCTAACTTGTCTTTGCTGCATTTTATGAAATTCGTCTTCAAAGTATAATTTTTATTGCCTATTTTGAGTCATCGTAACATAATTTAATCAATATATTAAAATTTAACACATGTAAAAATCGTACAGTCCCGCTTTAATGTGGAACAGATAACCAATCCAAATATTGCAAATGACGTTCTGCCTCAAGAATATCCAGCCAATCTATTTACGGTTCATATTTGTTTCCTGCATCAATGAATTGACCTCAGCTGATCGCGAACTGGACTCCAATACTGACACTTTATCAGGGTTCAAACACATTGCAGAACAATACACAAATAATGATTAAAGAAAACATATGGTGTCATTCAGGCTTATATCGCATTCAATGCCCGTTCTAATGCATATATTTGTTTGATGTTTATTAGCATGAAGCAAAACACTGTAAAGTGAGTATTAATTTCATGCAAACACATGTGCTATAATAAACAGTGGAACTCATGCGAACTAATTGCACCAATGTGTATGTGTATCATATTACATTGCAGACCTATTGGAATGCTGTGAACACTTCAGTGCATTCACATAAATCTAATAAATCATTTAACATTTATACCTGGATCGACCTTTTTGATTCCTTTGTCTTTTGTCTCTTTTTTGTTCTTGGGGCCCACCTTCCGTTTCTCCGTTGATGTCATTCTAAAGACAATCTACAAATACAGATTAACACATTGATTTACACTTCATGACATTCGTGTATGAAAAGAAACAAAAATTTTACTGACCTTTCGATGAAACGGGAGATGGACATTTGTAAATTAACAATACGTATGTAAATAGTCTAAACATGTTCAAGATGATTACTGATTTAATCATAATCTCAATCGTTCGATCGCATCCTGATCGTTTCCTGTTTACCTCCTTATCCCTCTTGTTTTCACTCTCTCCCTTTAATATTCTATTCGTTAACTCACTCACTCGCTTGATAACACCTTCAGTTCAACACGATTTTTACATAAACCCATAGATGAAAATGTAAATGAATACAAACGTACATGAATGAATGAGAGCGTTAATGAACGACCGAACGAACGAACGAACGAACGAACGACATAACGAACGAACGAACAAACGAACGAACAAACGAACGTCCAAACGACCAACCGAACGAACGAACGAACGACCAAACGACCAAACAACCAAACAAACAAACGGAACGACCGAACGAACGAATGAACGATCGACCGAACGTCCAGACGAACGAACGAACGAACGAACGACCGACCGACCGAACGAACGAACGAACGAACGAACGAACGACCGACCGACCGAACGAACGAACGAACGAATGCACGGAAGAACGAACGAACGAAAGAACGAATAAATTAATGAAATAATTGTGCGTGAATCAATAAATGAAAACAAATAATACATGCATAAATGATGACTGAATGAATGGATGAATGGGTGATTAATACATACATAGGATGAGTGATTGACTGAATGTAGAAGGAATTGATATAAATAAATAAGTTCACAAATATATTAATTTATAAAAAAATTATCGTAGCCATTAAATTATAAAACATGTTATATATCAACAGAGACGCAAAATAAAATTCACAAAATGAATCGTTATTTAAAAAATGAAATTGATGTAAACGAAAAACAAAAATTATCACAAACCTTTTCTCACAAACAGACACTTCACAAGAACGTTCTAGTCCCTTTAGCAAAACCCAAACTGTGTCTAAATTACTGTTTTATTCCATAAACGATGATTCACCTCATCTATAATTATCTGTTTACAAGACAGTGTCTTCAAGTTAATTAAAACTTAAAGGATAACCGTCCGACGTTTTCGTTCTAAAAATATTAGAAAGTTTTTATTTTTTAACACGTTGATTACATTACAATTCAAGGTTTAAATCTGTGACTTACATTTTATTTCACGATGTTCTAACGCTATCATTAAACGTAGGATTAATGAAACTTCAGAAAAAAATATCACGGGAGAAATGATTGTTAACATTTATTATGATTTTTTAATGCAATTACAAATACAGTTCATGGCACTGTATATAACATAGCATTAAACGTTACATTATTTAAAGCCTCATTAATACTAAACAATCAACGAAAATTTCGTACAATATTTCGTAAAAAAAGTTACCCAATAAAACATCAGTGTTCCTTAAAGCAATAGCCAAATTCTCAACGCCAGATGTGGTCTGGTAACATGGATGTTTGTAGATACAAAATGCTCGCTTTTATTTTGTGTGTGGCATAAAAAAAATCTATTTTAATTTCCCGCGACGATATCTATTCATACGACACACTAACACTAACATGGTACCATTTCAGTGTTCGAATGGCGTATGAATAGATATCAGTGCGGGAAATTAAAATGGAATTTATTGTGACACGAAAAATTAAAAACAAGCATTTTGTATCTACAAATATCTATGTTACCATAACACATCTGGTTTTTAAATGTTGGCTATTGCTATACGGAACATTTATTTTTTATTGGTTAACTTTATTTTACGAAATACTTTACGAAATTTCCGTTGATTTTTTAGTATTAATGGGGCTTTAATCTTGGGTCATCTTATTGAAGCGGTCATTAAAAAGCCTTTTGGGTTTAAACTCTTGGGAAGGATTAACGAGCATCTTGCTTTCTCAGAATTAACATCAAACAAATGTAAAACATTGAACCATCAACATTGAAATTAAGAAGCGCTAAAATAATATGAATACTATTATATTGAAATTGATTTCCTCAATGGTTCTACGATAACCAAGTTAACGAATTACAAACTTGCACGGAGTTAAAACAAATATCATCTTATTCGTATTGACAATATTTCAGAAACAAACATCATGTAGAAAGAAATATCCTAGGCATCATATGTAATCAGTTCGCACTCATGCAAAATTGAAATACGTATTGGCTGTGAATTTCTCAAATATTTCCCGTACTGGATATTGATATATTGTTTGTATACATTTGAATATTTAGTATGCCTTTAACGACTGCGAATTAATAGTACCAGCGCTTAACCATAATGTTTATTTTATTAAACTATCAAATTGCGATTTTTGGTATTAAATTGATTTTTAATAATACAACCATTGTTATTCATAGTTCACGTCTCTGTCGATTATTGTTCGATTTGTGATGGCATCCGGCATTTGATATGTTTTACCTTATGAACCTTAAGTATCGACTTAATTGATCAAGGAACAATATGATAATACTGCCAATACATTTGTGAACAGTTAGCAAGCTTATTATGTGTGACAAAAACAAATTAACAGACAGATTTTTATAGATAAAATAAATGTTGATTAATCAACAACGTTACTTTTGAATTAATTACAAAACATATATAACTATATTGAATATAAAACAAATTTGTATTGTAGAATATTTTATTTAAATTTCACTGAGTACAAATTGAAAATATTGTGTATTTTAGTACCCATAACTGTTTCAATGTATGTATATAGACCTGTTTTAATAGGCTTCTTAAGCAACTAGTTGAATTACACACATACGTATGACTCTTATAATTAAATTACATGTATTTACTAATTTTTATAAATATTAATAATTTTTGTTCAGCTCACACCGTAAACTATAGCTTAACTACCATTTACCAACGCGTTTCTCTCTCAATAAACTGTGTATGCATGCAAAATATGAATGTGGTAATAGGTAGACATGGTTAAAACTATTTCATTCCACAATCAAACACTCACCTATATAAACATATATCAATATCTCGAAAAATGTCAACACACACGAATCAGCCAAAATTAATAATGGTAAATAAATCTTGAAATATTATTTGAGCCTATTTGTGCCGCGTTCTGAGAAAACTGGGCATAATGCATGTGCGTAAATTGTCATCCCAGATTAGACTGTTCAGTCCGCACAGGCTAATCAGGGACGACACTTTCCGCCTAAATTGGATTTTTGCTAAGAAGAGACTTCATTTAAACGACAACTGTCATAAAAGCGGAAAGTGTCGTCCCTGATTAGCCTGTGTAGTCCGCACAGGCTAATCTGGGACGACACTTTGCGCACAAGCATTATGCCCAGTTTTCTCAGAACGCGACACATGTATGCATTATGCACGTTCAGCGTCTTGTCGGTATTTCAGATTCATACAGATCGAAAGGAAATACATGTTATATATTTAATGCTCATAATGTTAGTGTTGGTCATTCATTCGACGACGTAGGTGACATGAAGTAAACAACAAAATACAAAAGGCAACCAATCGGTGGTACATAACTAGGAGAAATGTTTAATCTGAGCAAATGTATTGACTCAAAACTCATCATAACTAAATTTCACTCGTATACAAAAATGTATTTCACAAAACAACAAGTCGGTTGTGTTATCATTTTAGCATGTGCATAATAAAATGTTTCAAGCATGCTACATAAAATCAAAATGTTTGCATGAATATATATAATATAATATATACACAAACACACATACATATTACCATATTCTATAACAACAAAAAAACAAAATAAGCAGTGGTAAATGGTGTCATATTGATGAGAAGTTACACTAGTATAAGTTTAACAATTAAAATACTAAACACGTGGTAATTGCAAACAAAGCATAATATAAAGTATACGTCCACACATTGTGAGATAAACAACACTTATATATGTGTAAAAGGGAGGTTTAAGTCCTCGGACACTTGACTGGCCTGCCTCATGTACCACACACCAATGCTGCAAATTCTGAAATAAAACAAACACTGTATTGCAAATCACTTAACACAAGTTGTCATACAACAGTTGTTGTATTTTATGCGCACGCACTTTACGTTAGCATATTGCTTAGTGTCGATAATGTCCGTCACAAAGTATGCAGTAAGGCATGTATATACATGTTTAATATGTTTGAAATATCAACTAAACTATAAGCTTTACCATACACATTGATAAATCGGTCTTGAAAAAATGTGTCGAATTGTTCGACAATTGTTTGAATGTTCGTAATTCCGTGGGTATCCGATCGCAAATCACTATAACTGAGAATGTACAGCATATGGACATTTGTTTATATTACCTATGATCACGTAAATACTGATGACTGTTGCAGCGCTATACATGACATTTCGACCTCTTAAATAGAGAGAGGTCAGTAGTGTACTGTACGCTAAGGTTAAACCCATTTACTATTTGTCTACCGTCACTGACTTATTTAACTCAATAGAGATCTGAAACTAATATACTTGATATGTCTGCTGAGAACAGTGTTTACCAACAGACCTTTTGTAATAACGATACCTATTGTTGTCCGAAAACGTAATGCATTTACTAGTGTTTATGCATGAAAACGTGGACACGCTCAGTTGAGAGAGCTTAACTGGTGATTTGAGCATTGGTCATTAAATTGAGCCAGTCTTATGGAAACCCGGGCTTAAAATATATACCCGTTTATATATATTTTATCCTTTAGCCGTCCTGTATATTTAACTATTTCTTTGTTGTGTACAGGACGGCTAAAGGATAAACTATCGTCAAAGATTTAGGCTGGTATGCCAACATGCGGGATCGGGATCTTTAAGTCTTGAAATCTTATCCTTAGTCGACAAATCGACATTATTGATGGCGTCATGCTCTTGAGAAAAATGACTTGCCATCGTAGTTTTAGTCGACACGTTGAGTTATGTTTTACGCAATAACACTTTTTTTATATCATGCCGTCATAGAATTTTGACATCACAGCATCAGGGTGTACCATATACGTTTCCATAGGTAATAGTTTTCCTATGTAACATGATGACATCATAACCACAGTGAGAATTATTTTTATAAAATATTTTGACGTCATAAACCTGAGTTGGAGCTATTGTTTATACAGCACGATATACAGCACGATGTTGCAGCATACAACATGATGACATCAAATCCTTAGTTCGAAATAAATCCCGAATACATCAATAAGTCGTCAAAACATAATGATAACGTCACAACTATTTGGAAATATGTCAACAACGTACAACATGATGACGTCATAACCACAATTTGAAACAATGCTACCCAACAAATCATGTCGTTATACCTCAGTTACATCACATAAACACCACAAATAAAATTCAACATTTCATTCTCGCTAGAATGCCATATACTACGCAAGAAATAAGCATTCATTCAATGTAAATAAACCTTGCACAATATGCTTACGCCCCAACATCGGTTTGAAATATTTTTTCGCACAAAATTTTGACGTCATAACGTCAGGGATGTCACTAACGCACCGTCAATGGAGATCTTGCCGTCACCGTTTACGTCCACCCTGGAAAGCATGTGATCTAACTCGGCGTCATCCATCTTGTCCCCCGCTAACCTCATCACGGCCAAGATCTCGTCACGAGTGAGTGTGCCACTGGGAAAAAAGAGGGGATATCGTAAGGCAATAAAACGGGAAAAAGTTTGGTGTAGAATGCGGTTTTGCATCAAAAAATCAAACGAGAATTTTCAATTGTATAGTATACTATTATAGGGATTATATTGCAAATCCTTGAGTACGGTTTTTCTACTGACAGCGTGAATGTTGACGAATGTAACTTATGGCATTTGTAATGACGATGTTGATACGTTTGATAATGTAAATTGTGTTTATATACATAATGTGGGTGATACTGTTTCAGTTTACACACTGAGGGACAAGAAAGGGGTTTTCTATCAAAGCAATTCAGTTACACTAACACTGATATTTCAAAGAAGTTTACACTGCCCATCTCCCTTCTTAGCAATATTTCTTGAAACAAGATAAACGGCTTATATTTCCTTTTGTACAACAAACACAATATCGCTGATATCCAATTAACCACTGATATGTTGTCCATGTCAAAGACTCTAAAGTAGGATATGAAATAATATTTTTCTTCTTACAATCATTGTAAAATCTATAATTGTGAATCCAAATATTACGGAATACCATTAGGGCCATCGTGGTTACACATTAAAATCCAGAGGGCGACAATGCGAGAGTGCGAGAATACGATGACGACAGTGCGACAATACGATGGCGATAGTACGATATGACTATCGCATTGTCGCCATCGTACTATCGCGTTGTCGCATTGTCGCCATCGTACTTTCGCATTGTCGCAATGTCGTCATCGTATTCTCGCATTCTCGTCATCGTATTCTTGCACTCTCGTCATTGTATTCTCGCACTCTCGCATTGTCGCTCTCTGGATTTTAATGTGTAACCACGATGACCCTAACGGTATTCCGTAAAATATTCTTTTCAACATCATAGTGGATACACAATAAAACTATTTATTATATGCTTTCCGGTGGTTTACAGAGAAATATCAGTGAAATAAAACTGCTATTTCACTGTTCCAAACAGTAAAAAATAGCAGTGAAAAATATCGATATTTTTCACTGTTTTACTGTGAAATTACGTCATTTTGTTTACAAAATGACGTCATTATTCAAGCGAAATTCTCCGGTTAAACTCCTTAACAATGTAAATAAACGGTGAAAAAGGCATAACATAAAAAGAAAATTCGTTGGATTTGAAAGAATATCGATTAAACTTAATTTCACTCGTGATCATAGAAAATATATATTTTAACTCGTGGCTGCGCCACTCGTGAAAATATTATTTTCTATGATCACTCGTAAAATAAAATCTATATTCCACCGAATCCAACAAATATCATCGATATAATTTCTAACGGCAACTCCATCTCGTACCTGTTATCTTTGTCGAAAACTTTGAATGCCGCCGTAATCTGCTCCAGCTGCATGCCCATGTCTTTCTCTTTGCTTTCGAACAGCTTCCGGAACTCCGCGCGAGACACGTACCCCTTTTCTGGAAACAGGATCACTTCTTGAGTTATAAAGGGAATAAACAATATTATCCCAGTATGGTGTAACTATAAAAAACTTGTATAGAGTCGGTGTTTACAGTTTTATCAGATAACTTGCCGCAACCAATGAGGTCAAATACATTGATGGAAAAAAAACTTTAGGTACATTGAACTAATACAATGTGGAATTATGTTGCCAAGGAATGACACCATAGTATCTTTAGCACGTCAGAGATATGCCAGATTTATAAAAAGCAATGTCAATAGAAATGCAAAGTTACGTCTGAATCAGAAAATGGTCTACAGCGTTAATTGGAACTATGTTCGTTATGAACATACATATGTGAATTTCAGGTAAAAATAGCAATAAAAGGTAATCAAGGACAACTTATTATTGCAAAAAAAATGTTGTATACAGAATTCATGCGACGTTCATGTCGATCGAGCAACAACTGCAACCAAGACGGCAAAACAATCAATCAGAATAACGACGGGTATAACAAAACATAAACAAAACAAAACCGCCCTACGTCCCAACACATACCACGCGGATTGCAGTCTTCAATCATCTGCTCGGCTTCCTTTAGGGTAGGGTTTAAACCGAGGAGACGGGCTGCCTTCTTGAGCTCGTGCACGGAGACCCGCCCGTCGTGGTTCTGGTCTATCTGATCAAAGATCTCATCTATAGCTGAAACGTAAATGTCGCGTTCACAACATTGGCAGAGTTTATGTTAGTGTTCCAAAAACATTGAAGTACAATACTCAAAGAAGGAATTAAACAATTCATATGGTGTCATTTTAACATCCTGTCAAATATCATTTTCGTTCAAATGCATAATGTCTTTAAATGTTATAATCATGAAAAAACAAACTGTTTACACAAAGCGATTTTTAATTTCAGGCAATTATACACCTGTGTAATAATGAACATTGGACCGTGTACGAATAAACTGCACTCATGTTATTTTCTTGTAATACTATATCGCTGACCAATTGGTATGCTTTGTATATTTCAGCGCATTCATATTATTTTTATAAATAATTTAACATTTATACCTGGTTTGACCTTCTTTATTCCTTTGTCTTTTGTGTCTTTTTTGTTCTTGGAGCCCACCTTCGGTTTCTCAGTTGATGTCATTTTTAAAACAATCTACAAAATCAGATTAATCCATTTATTTTCTCTTTATGTCATTAGTGTTTGAAAATTAAGTTAGACAATTTTAATTGATTGAGCGAGTGATGGACAAACACACTTGATTTTTATATATATATTATACATCTATATAGGTTTAACCCATTTATGCCTAACGTCTCGAAAAAAAAGGCCTTGGCAAACAGCGTAGACCCAGATGAGACGCCGCATGATACGGCGTCTCATCAGGGTCTGCGCTGTTTGCTTAAAGGAATTTCTGTAAGAAATAGTCTAAATATAGAAATAAATATACTAGACATCCCTAGTTTTGGAAATAAATTTATCGTATTTAGAAGGATTGGAGAGTCCACTAGGCATAAATGGGTTAATGAGCGAACTGATTCAGACATTCTTTCTTGTTCGATCGCTCCTCAATCACACCTTTTGACATCCTGATACCGCTCTTCTTCTTCTCTCTTTCTATCCCTTTTATATTTCGTTAACTCACTTTCTCTCTAGCACTCACTTGCACCTTCAGTTCAACATGCATTTTACAAACAAATAGATGTATGCGTAAATGCTTAAAACAGATATACATGTAAATGAATGAATGGACAAACGAACGAACGAACAAACGATGGATGATTAATACATAAATATAATGATTAATTAAAGGAATGATACATGATTGAACACAAAACAGTAAATATATAAATACATTTATATATGATGATTTAGTCTTTCAATGATATACCTTTGTATATATCATCAGAAACGCACGATTCTCAATTGAATCTAACTTTGAAAAATATGTAAACTAAACAAATACTATCACACACATTCCACGTAGAACCGCACTGCACAAAAACAAGTTTTGCGGAATACTAATGTGTCCATATAACTGTTTCATTCCATATTATGACGATTCATCTTTGTATTCGGAAATATTGACACTTCAGTGTCTTTAAATTAATAAAATCCTAAAGGACCACTCTCCTGCATTTTCACCGATGAGTTTTGTTGTACATGTAGGTGTTATTATTGTACACGTTGATGACATCTCGATTCAAATTTGGAAATTGTGACATAAACGTATTTGGGAAAAGATGTTCGCTAGAATTACATATAGGGTTAATGAGACTTAAAATCAGGTGCCCAATTACAAATACAATTGATGACAATACATTCAACATGCCATCGACAATACAATTACATTAACCTCATTGAAACGGTCAATACAAAGCCTTCTGGGTTAAAACAGGTTGGAGGGAGTAGCAAACCTCCCACTTAGCCCATAAAAAAAAGCAAACAGTGTAAAATTGTGTTATTGGATATCAAAATTTAAATAAAAAACGCCGAAGAGAATATAAATAATATATATATATATTTCTCAATGGTTTAACGATCATCAGCGCCTAAGAAAGACATACTTCTTGGCCACAAAGTAAATATGTGTCTCATCATTCATTTTTTCCTAAACCCGCATCATATAAAATATAATATTCAGATCATCAGATGAAACTAGTTTCTTTTCAGCAGGACGGAAAACATGTGTTATTTATACATGTAAATTAATGAAATATGCTCCGTATTGATATTGACATATTGTTCTGTTAACATTTTCTTATTCAGTGTACCTTTAACAAACTCGACTGCGTGTTTTAAGTATCAGCTCGTAGCCCAAATATTGATTTAATTAAACTAACACATGGTTTTTATTCGCTATTAGGTTTTCATAATAAGTCCACTGTCATTCACTGATCACGTATCGATTGATTGTTAGTTTGTGATGTCATTTGGCATTTGATATGTATTAACCCTTTGCATGCTGGGTAATTTGTCGTCTGCTAAAATGTCGTCTGCTGAATTTCTAAAATTAGCATTTTCTTCGATTTTTTTCAAAGAATACTATCAGAATAGCAAACAGTTTGGATCCTGATGAGACGCCACGTTCTGTGGCGTCTCATCTGGATCCAAACTGTTTGCAAAGGCCTTTAAAATCCGGTTCCAGCGCTCAAAGGGTTAAACTCTGAACCTGAACGGTAGATTATTCATTATAGAGCCAAAACGTCTTTGTATAGTAAGCATGCTTATTTTGAATGTATGTCACACAATCCAATTAACAGACACATTCTTTATAAATTAAATACATGTTGATTAATCAGATTGACCACGTTTGTTTTACATAAATTTGAACAAAATGACAATATATCAAATATACAACAAAACAAGCTAATTTATTTTGTAAAGTGATCTCTTTTTACATTTTATTTTGTACATATATTGTTTATATTTTTTTTACATTTAATTGTGTACATATATTTTTTATTTTTGTACATATTGTTTTAATGGTGCATTGTAATACCCATAAATGTACATGTTTATGAATATAGGCCCCGTTTAAAAGGGACTTGTTCACAGTTTATCAAAATGAGAATTTTTCAACTTGTTGTCACAGATTCAAGAAATAAATGAACAATGTACACCAGTGTGCGACATCACACTAATGCCGCAGACTTATACTGAATATACACTTTCGTTTACGAAATATCATCGTAAGAAATTGATAAAACTATAAAGCGTCTAAAACGCGAAACGATTTAAAAATTTCGATTTCTTGTGTTATCGTTATATTTTGTAACAACACGTGGATGTTTATACAAAGTATAAAATAAATGGCAACCCATGTGAAGACGGATGGTCAGGTCCGCAGATAATGTAGTCGTAAAGACTCAACGACGACCCGAACATAAACTCTGAATTATACACACACACTCACACACACACGCACGCACGCACGCACGCACGCACGCACACACACACAATCACACACATACACAAACACACACACACACACACACACACACACACACACACACACACACACACNAAATATACATCATATACGGAAGCGTGTTTGACACTTATGCGAACGCCTTTGATCGCTATTTTTTTTGTAACGTTTGTCGTAAACTTCGGGTTTATTTGACACGTAGCATTCAACAAACGCAAAATGTTATCGTTTGAGATAATTACTGACATTGAGTCATACGAAACCGCATGAAACCGGCAACTTGAATTATTAAGACGATTATGAGAATGATGGCTGTGCACCATTTGTGGGATACAATAAAGTAGTATTCGGTCTGCTAGCCTTACCACACAATTAAAGCCTATTGAGTTTGTGATGAAAACGTTGATTAATGTATGGTTGACATTATGGATGACCTTTTTCTTAAGGGAAGGGACGAGGAATTTTATGAAAATACATTTAAAGTCCAACATTTCTCAAGGCAAGACAATTGTGAAGCTCTTGTTTTTGCCTTCATAAACAAACTGTGTGGGATTTTATCATGCCAACAAGTCGCACCAATGACAAGAAAATTGCTACTTTGGTGTAATCCTTTCACAAGGTTGTCGTTATTCAAATGAAATTCACAGATACGGCATTGACCAGGGCATGAACTGCTTTATTGAGGATGGTTATGCCACATTTGCATTGCGTGTACATGATAACTACAAAAACAACGTGATAAGGATGGATTTATCAGACCCAAAGAGGGAATATTCTTACTTTTGTACACACTCTCTTCCTGTCATACAGAACTTTTTGGGACGATGTATCACAAATTGCCAAAGAAATGGAGTTTTGTTTCAACATTGTCTCGAAAATATCTGGACAAATTAATGACAGAGGTAGTTTTAGAAGCAGGTCCATCTACCGTTGACGTTTCTGACCAACCTACGGTGTCATACCAGCTCGACAAAATGAGTTGTTTTCGCTATCTACATTATTCTGTTAAACTGTTTGTGTTATAACTTATATAATTTTCCCAGGCCTATACTTTAAAATAGAATTGGCGTTGTCCGTCCGTCCACCCGTCCGTCATTCTGTCTGTCATAAAAAAAATTGACGGGGGAAATCAATTCAACGAATTTGCTTGTTTATGTTACACTTATGTTCTATACATTTTCAAGTTTTGAAATTTCGAATCACTGTATTTACAAGCTCACAAAGTGAAGTGAAACTCAAACTGAAAGTAGAGAGACACAACAAACGCCTCGAGCTTTTTCAAAATTCGGGCAAATTGTACTTTGCATTTGTTGTATTAAGCAATATAGCAATATCTACCTGGTGTACATATTGTGCTTACCTTTGTTTACTAATAACTTAATGAATATTGTTTAAACACATGGCTATGGGGTAAGATTGGGCTTAACCATCGGACTAATACTGCTGAAGATATGACATTATTTGCCAAGTGCATCAACACTACTGGCATTAAAATGAGATACTGAAACAGGGAACATATACGATAACATAACTCAAACTATTTTAGAAACGAATGTCGGTTTCTGATGTGACTAGATCATCCTCCCTGTTTTGATTATGAGCAAACCGCAGATTCGAAAAATAGCATACTTTACGTTCCCATGCAACATTTTAATATTTTATAATTTATATTTTGGTATGACTTCATATTGAAATACACAACGTTCTAAAAAACTGTAGATAAACGTGTGGTAAAATAGATATACTCTTAACAATAACGTTCTATATGTGTAGTCCATCTGCGCGTTTTCGTAACAACAAGACATGAGGAAGATTGGTGAGTCACCCTATCGCGTGTATGTCTATTAAGCATCAATATACCGTTATGAAAACTAAATTCATATCTGTACTGAAATTGAAGCTTACCTCACTTACTTTACGGTAATGGTCTCATTAAACTAGTGCAAAACATACTCGAAAAAAATTAACATGCAGATAAAGGAAACAATTAGTGCGTACAATTTGTGGTTATTGAGTTCACAAATGCCAGGTCAATGTTTTCGAGCTATTATTCACTGTTTCAAACCGTCAGCAATTAAATGGAATTATCTGTATTTTGTACTATTTTACTTTGAAATTACATAATTATTTAAATGTCATGACATTATTATTCCCACAAGATTATCCAGTTTAACCCTTTTAAAAATTTAAACAAACAGGTGCAAAGCATTCAAGCTGCACCAGTTGTTAAAAATGATAATTTCTCTGATCACTCATGAATTAAAATTAATAATCTACCAAAACAAACAAATATCCTCTTTTTGTATTGCCAAAAGCCAGAAATGAATTATGAAAATGCATGGTTATTTTATTACCACACTTATGTAAATACGTTTATAAGTAATGATATTGATTGCAAGGTCTTTTAATGCTTTAATGTACTAGATTATACTTAGAAAAGCCAAGTGTTTTGATGTGATAGTTTAATTGCTATATTATTTTCAATGAACATCCATTTCGTCGTAATAAAGAATTTGTGTTAAAAATTTGTGTTTTCTACATGTATGTACATATTTTCTTAAATTTTGTGCCAATCTTCAAAAAAATACACACACATCTTCCTTTAAGGGCCCTCTACTATATGTGTATATGGTTCCGCTTCACTTCACAAAATGGCCACCATACATGTAGCTAAAATTAGAACAGTTTTACTATGTTTAAACACCATTTTTAGCTCGACTATTATATATGAAATATATATAGTGGGGCTATCCTACTCACCCCGGCGTCGGCGTGTGCGTGATTACCAACATGACCCCAATCTTTAAACTAGAGCAGACAACTGTAACAAGCATTTTGTAAGAATTATGGCCCCTTTTTCCACTTAGAATATGCATATTATTGATAAATCTTTGTTAAAGTTTGCGTACCACCTCAAATATTTTCTATGTCCCTTGACATATTGCTTTCATATTTTGCATACTTCTTTACCAACATGACCCCAAACTATAAACAAGAGCAGACAACTGTAACAAGCATTTTGTAAGAATTATGGCCCTTTTTCCACTTAATAACTTTGAATATGTTGTTAAATTTTGTGTTTACATCCACTTTACTTCTAAATTATCAAGGCTATTGCTTTCAAACTTCAAATACTTTCTTACTATCATGAGGGTACTGTACCTGGCAAGTTGAATTTGACCTTGACCTTTGACCTTGAATCTCAAGGTCAAATTAATAAATTTTGATTAAATTGCCATAACTTCTTTATTTAGGATCAGAGTTGATACTTTGACAAAACCACACTTACCTGACATACCACAATGGACTTCACCCAAACCATGACCACACCCACACCACATTATTGCCCCTCTACCCCCCCCCCCATTTTTTGTTGTTGTTTAAACATGGTAAAAAATAAACACAAATATTTATTATATATATATTTTTTTGGAAAGACCATCCAACCATCATACCCAAGCTTTTGCTATGAAACTTGAAATATAATCTTATAAGTTTGTTTTATGTCTTTACAAATGTTCAATAGATTGTGGAAAATATACCTGAACTAAAAATTGTCTATAATGTACCACTTCTTTAAAACATAAGTGATCAATATGTTTCAATTATGGTCCTCTTCCAGTTAGAATATGACTATATTACCTTGACCTTATTGAATATGAACAATTTCCCCATGATGGCTTACTTTATACTGTCAAGCACTTGAAAAGTCGAGCGCGCTGTCTTCTGACAGCTCTTGTTTCGTAACTCTATGGTTAGGTTTGTCACACAAATAGGTAAAGTTTCTTTCAAGTTTTCCCCTTAGGTGGTTCTTAAATCACACCACTAAATGAAATAAGCCAACTTTTATATGCTGTATGAAAATTAGTTGTATTAGGGGCAGCCAAGCAGTGTGATATATTGTCCGGAGAATACCCTTTTCCAGCAAGACTGGACTTTCAAATGACTTGACGAAATTGATGCAAAAGATTGTCACACACAAGAACCATCCCCTAGNCTCGACAAAATGAGCTGTTTTCGCTATCTACATTATTCTGTTAAACTGTTTGTGTTATAACTTATATAATTTTCTCAGGCCTATACTTTAAAATAGAATTGGCGTTGTCCGTCCGTCCACCCGTCCGTCACTCTGTCTGTCATAAAAAAAAAATGACGGGGGAAATCAATTCAACGAATTTGCTTGTTTATGTTACACTTATATTCTATACATTTTCAAGTTTTGAAATTTCGAATCACTGTATTTACATGCTCAAAAAGGTAAGTGACATCAAATAAGCAGCACCTCAAACTGAAAGTAGAGAGACACAACAAACGCCTCGAGCTTTTTAAAAATTCGGGCCAATTGTACTTTGCATTTGTTGTATTAAGCAATATAGCAATATCTACCTGGTGTACATATTGTGCTTACCTTTGTTTACTAATAACTTAATGAATATTGTTTAAACACATGGCTATGGGGTAAGATTGGGCTTAACCATCGGACTAATACTGCTAAAGATATGACATTATTTGCCAAGTGCATCAACACTACTGGCATTAAAATGAGATACTGAAACAGGGAACATATACGATAACATAACTCAAACTATTTTAGAAACGAATGTCGGTGTCTGATGTGACTAGATCATCCTCCCTGTTTTGATTATGAGCAAACCGCAGATTCGAAAAATAGCATACGTTACGTTTCCATGCGACATTTTAATATTTCATAATTTATATTTTGGTATGACTTCATATTGAAATACCAAACGTTCTAAAAACAACTGTAGATAAACGTGTGGTAAAAAAGATATACTCTTAACAATAACGTTCTATATGTGTAGTCCATCTGCACGTTTTCGTAACAACACGACATGATGAAGATTGGTGTGTCACCCTATCGCGTGTATGTCTATTAAGCCGAGGTGAACGTCTTTGTTATTGTATATTTGCGATAACTGGTATTGGGTTCTGTTATGTTCGTTGTTTAAACTCAAGTTTTAAATAAATTGAACGGATCTTGTTTAAAATCATAACTGTAAGTGTTTAACATGTTTACATTTTAATTTACTTTATTTCATTTTTGAAGCTTGAATCCNTCATCCTCCCTGTTTTGATTATGAGCAAACCGCAGATTCGAAAAATAGCATACTTTACGTTCCCATGCAACATTTTAATAATTATAATTTATATTTTGGTATGACTTCATATTGAAATACACAACGTTCTAAAAAAACTGTAGATAAACTTGTGGTAAAATAGATATACTCTTAACAATAACGTTCTATATGTGTAGTCCATCTGCACGTTTTCGTAACAACAAGACATGTAAATTATGTAAGGGGAATTATTTTCGAAACCAGCAAGTGGTTTTTGACATTTAAATAGTTCATGCAGCATGGTCAAAACTTATTAAAATAAAAATACCGACCAAGATGTTTTACTTAATGGATTATTAAAAATTAGAACCAAACCGAATCATTACTTATGCCCTACTAAATATCAGCTCTTTATAATAAATAAATCAGCTGATTAGTCTGTATAAACGGTTTGCATTCCAATTAAATCAATGATAACATAAATAGTCAACGCAAAATCCGTCTAAAGAAAAAGTAAGCACATAAGTCGTATCTGTAAACCATTGTTGCCGCATTTACAGAGCGGTGAACATGCCAAACATCAAGGTTAACAGCACCCTCCAAGCTGATGCCATAGCCATTATACCTGTAATGGAATATTTTTTTATTTGACTAAAAGAGGACTATTCTTTATTATAAACTAAAACGTATGAACACATGCAAATTCGATATATACATATATATCGCGTTTTTATTAAAATATGAAGCAATGTTAACAATTAAAACAATATCAAAGACGATCCAGTTGCTAAACTCAGTGTTATAAAAATGTGCAATCAACACATCATTTTCCTAAATTTCATTTTACTTATTAATTGTTGTAAATGAAATTGAACATAACAACCCATTTAATGCAAATCGGTAAGTCTCCATCAACATGAATAAAACAATTCGGGACAGTCATCTCAAAAATATACACTTAATTTGAAAAAATAGCTTGGAAATGCACGTTACAAATATTCATTGTACTGGTTAAACAAGAATCAAGCCATCCCACCGTTTACCTGCATTGCATTCTGTTTCCTTGTCGTTTACGATGTAGCCAGGGTTACATACACATTTTCCGCACATGCAGATGCCTGCGTTCAGCGCCGTAGCCACGCTGAGGCACACCGAGGCAGTTGCCTCGGCATAAATTTGCAGAGCAATGTTGAGATAACAAGGAAAAAAAGGAAAATTAATGTCTAAGAAAAAAATCTTTATTTTAAGAAATTGAGGCAATTTAATGAATTTAATGCACTATNTGCGAAAACTGTCATCCCAAATTAGAGTTTGCATAAGCATGTGCATTAAGTGTCATCCCAGATTAGCATGTGCAGTACCGGGTATGTACAGGCTAATCAGGGACAACGGTTTCCGTCTAAACTGGATTTTTGTTTACAAGAGACATGCATCAAGCCCAGTTTTCTCAGAATGTGACTCATTTGTGATCAGTTGCTCTTGTCTCTATACCAGGTAGTCATATTTAGCATTCCACTGATAAAACAATAACACACATCTGGTATTTAGTTGGTTCAACAGAATAACTTATTTCTGTATTCGTTGTTATTTTTGGTTAAAACTGGTGGTCTTGTTTTGAAGTAAAATATTGATAAACTTGATTATTCCATTCAAGTTTTTAAGTAAATAAGGGAGGAAATTGAATGACAACCATCCTTGATTTACATTTTGTCTTCTTTGTTGTTTTCATTTCATATGCAATTTGTTTTGTATGTCCCCCTTCAAAGAAAGTGGCATATGCCGCATATAACTTACCTAAATCTGTCAGGGATTTGAAAATATCTTGGCTCAATTGTAAACAGTCAAAAGATGATGTGAGACACTTGACAAAGCTACCTCAAAGTCAAGGTCATACTTAGTTGTCAAAGGTCAAATTTGGCTTGTTTTGACATAATTGAAGTTTTGTGACAACGGTGAAATGTGGGGGGCATTGGACATTGGACACATGTCTTGTTCTTAAATATTTTCATACCTGATAATCACTTTAACATATAAGAATTTCTGTGTTCCCGGCTAAAATAATTTGTTTTTTCATCCTATAGAATGCATATAATGGCTGGTCGAACTTCTCGCTACAATCACGAAGAGATGGAGAATACATATCTAGACAATCTTCGATTTGCTGCGGACAGGTTACAAAAGGTATTCGATTGGGTACTTCGTGATTACAGTATGCCAGTCAAAGAGAATAACTAACCAATCACTATAGACATCTATGCGACTGCCCGTAGACACAAACATGTCAGAGAAAGTACTCATATACTTTTTCAAAGTACCACATTAAATCTTGCATGCAATGTTACTTATAATGTGAAGTTTTTCATGTGCAATTCATTTTATGATTTTAATACAAAAGTATAGCTCGACGATTCCCCGAAAAGTCAGAACTATATTACTCACCTATTTATTGGCGTCTCCATCCGCGTATGGGTAATAGTCTGGTTACAGTTAACATGCAACATCTCCTTATAAATGTGTGTTTTGGGTCTTGGTGTGCGGTCACTGACCAGGTGCCATAACTCTGACCAGCAATTATGCCACGTTTCGTTCTTAAAATATTCTGGTTAATGTTTGCATGCAACATCATGCAACAACAGCATAAATATATATCTGCTCACATATTTAAATTTTAGTTTACATATGTGTACAGGGTCATTATGTGATTCACTGACCAAGACCAATAACTAAGATGAAGTATTAATTATTTTATAAGCCGCAATGCGAAGAAAAATGCAGAGTGAATGGAAATTCTGGAATCACCATGGACGTCTGTATGTCTGTCTGTCTGTAGACACTAATTTGTTCACAGCAGTTCTGCTTCACTTTTCAACATAAAACTGGCAAAGATTGTTCCTCATGATAGGAAGTTGTGGATGTTTGATTCCTTCATCTTTCGTTTAAAAAAACACACAAAATTGCAACTCTTTTTCAAATTTGGATTTCTGTAACTTTATTTATTGTAACTTGAGACTTTATAAGCTGAAACTAAAACTTCCCGATGTGTTACATATCTTATGTCTCATAGTATATTGGTCTTCCACTCAGTTTCATCAAATCATGATCCTGGGGTCAAAACTTGCCACACCCAGGGGATAAAATAGTTTGTATAGACTTGTATTGCAAATAACTAAAAAAATCCTTTCCTCTGAATCCTCAAGGCCCAATCGTTTAATACTTGATATTGAAAAAAAAATGTTTCGTGTTATACCTCTGGGGTTAAACTGGTGACGCCCAAGGGTCCAATGTTTAATTGTCACATATTGCTTAATATTACTGCATGCGGCATCAGGTAGGTATTTGGCTTTAGTTTGGCAAGCTCTAGCTATACACTGTTTTTACTAAATAAAGTGTTAATGTAAGTTAAATATGCACGAATCAGAATTTTTGTTATTAAAGTGATAAATATAGATTGTGTTAATATAGGAAGGGATCATGTGTCTGATAGAGCCCTTAAACTCCCGTATCACGGCCCCTAACTACTTCTGTGTTAATATAGGAAGGGATCATGTGTCTGATAGAGCCCTTAAACTCCCGTATCACAG
>VMBQ01003282.1:12975-29044 GCA_007657795.1 Dreissena rostriformis
TTTTTTTTGACCTAGTGACCTAGTTTTTGACCCAGCATGACCCAGTTTCGAACTCGATCGAGGTATCATTGGGACAAATCTTCTGACCAAGTTTCATGAAGATCGGACAAGAAATATGGCCTCTAGAGTGTTTACAAGGTTTCTCTATAGCCAAATTAGGAAAACTGCCCCGCCCACTGGCGGCCATGTTTTTGAACGGACCCGAACCACTTTTGAACTCAACCAACATATCATTAAGACAAACATTTTGACAAAGTAACATGAAGATTGGGCATGAAATGTGACTTCTACAGTGTTCACAAGGTTTTTCTTTTTTTTTACCTAGTGACCTAGTTTTTGACCCAGGTTGACCCAGTTTCAAACTCAATCGAGGTATCATTGGGACAAATCTTCTGACCAAGTTTAATGAAGATCGGACAGCATATGTGGCCTCTAGAGAGTTTAAAACCAAATGTGAACGGACAGACGGACGGAAGGACGGATGACGGACAAAGACCGATCCTTAAAAAAAGGTTTTGAATTAAAGAACCATTAAGATTACAAGATCTTCAAGTAAAATGACTTCAGGAGTTTCTAAATTTAATGTCAATATAAAACACATTTTCCACATTTGTTCCCACACATAACATTTCCATGGGGAAAAGAAGCTCAAACTGATCAAAATTAAAGATTCTGTTGCAGTCATTTATGCAAAATATGAGTTAAAATCTTGTTTCAAAACCCAAATTCCTTCTCTCTTTTTTGAAGATGAATTATCCAATACAATAAAATGCTTTTAATTGCCAAGTAAAATAATCAAAGAAATACAAATGTTTTAATTCGTAGAACATTAATTTTCTCCCTTCACTGTTAATAGCTGTTCCACACCAACGTTCAAACATTTGAGTGATTGAAAATTGAACAAAATAATTGAATAAAGAACGTAATTACAAACGCAGACAGTACCTCACACGGAGGTTGACATGGAAGAGTGGGTTTTCACCTCAACGAGTGGGTCGTCACCTCAACAGTTCATTACCTGATTGGTTTATGTACAGCACTTACAATACAATAAAACTGACAATTGTTTGCAATCTGTTTTGAACTTTGGACACAACCATTTTGATGTTACTCTAATAATCCGAAACGCTTTTTTTGTAGAAAAAAAAAAAGTGAAGTAATGTGGTACAAAAACAAACTGAAAGCAAACCATTTACCTTTGATGCTTAAATAATCTTTTGAGAAGTTCTATGAATGAAAAAGTCCCATTACATATATCACTGTGGGAAAACGTACTCCAGATATTCCGCAATTTGACTGTTTAAAAAAAGCAATTTCACTGTGTGCAGCAGTTACGCACTCTTTTTTTAAAAAATATTTCTCATCGCTTAGAATTTTGATTCCATCAAAACGCGCATTAATTATATTGTCCAATAACTTATATTTTGTGCAATATCAGGATTTGTGCAAACTGTGCTGTTCATCCTACAGCTAAATGATTTTATAGAACACAATACGACCCATACAGAAAAGATAAGGTTTATCCCACAACTTGGTTTATCCCACATATATATGTACTACTTTTTTTTGCCTTTCACTCCTCGTTCATTTGTGCTTAAATTTGGATTTATACATGAAATGTGTGGGTAAGTTCCTATACCTATGGACTATATGACAGGGTCAGTTATGTATCTATGTACTATTGACAGGGGCAGTAATGTACCTATGGACTATGTGAAAGGGGAGATTATGTATCTATGGACTATGTGACAGGGGTGGTTATGAACCTATGGACCATGTGGCTGGGGCAGTTATGTACCTATGGACTATATGAAAGGGGCAGTTATGTACCTATGGAGTATGAGGCACCGGATGTAATGTACCTTAGGGCTATGTGGCAAGGGATGTAATGTACCTATGGGCTATGTGACAGGGGAGGCTTTGTACAAATGGATTATGAGGTGGTTATTTACATATAACCTATGTGACACTGGAGGACAGGTTATGTACATATTTACTATGTGACATGGGAGTTTATGTACATATGGACTATGTGACATGGGACTCTTTATGTACATTTGGACTATGTGCCAGGGGCAGTCATGTACAAATGGACTATGTGACGGTAAGGTTATGTCCATATGTACTATGTGAAGGGTTGGTTATGTCCATATGGACTATGTGACAGGGGAGGCTTTGTACATATGTATTATGTGAGAGGGGAGGTTATGTACAAATGGACTATGTGACCGAGGCAGTTATGTACCTATGGACTATGCAACAGGGGTGGTTATAAACATATGGACTATGTGACAGGGGCAGTTATGTACCAATGAACTATGTGACAAGGGAAGTTATGTACATATGGACTATGTGACAGGGCAGGTTATGTACCTATGGGCTATATGACAGGGGAGGTTATGTACCTATGGACTATAAGACAGGCAAGGTTATGTACATATGGACTCTATGACAGGGGCAGTTCTGTACCTAAAATATGTGACAGGGGCAGTTATGTATCTATGGACTATGTGACAGGGAAGGTTATGTACCTATGGACTATGTGACAGGGGTGGTTATGAACCAACGGACTATGTGACAGGGGCAGTTATGTACATATGGGCTTTATGACACTGGGGAGAGTATGAACCTTTGGACTATGTGACAGGGGAGGTTATGCACATATGGACTATAGGACAGGGGAGGTACCTATGGACTATGTGACAGGGGTGGTTATGAACCTACGGACTATGAGACAGGGGCAGTTGTGTACCTATGGGCTATATGAAAGGGGCAGTTATGTACCTATGGACTATATGATAGGGGTGGTTATGTACCTATGGACTATGTGACAGAGAGAGATATGTGTATATTGACCATGTGAAAGAGACATTCATGTACCTATTGACTATGTGACAGAGAAAGTCATGTACCTATTGACTATGTGACAGAGACAGTCATGTACCTATTGACTATGTGACAAGGACAGTCATGTACATATGGACTATGTGACAGAGACAGTCATGTACATATGGACTATGTGACAGAGACAGTCATGTACCTATGTAACATGTGACAGAAACAGTCATGTACCTATTGACTATGTGACAAAGACAGTCATGTACCTATTGACTATGTGACAGAGACAGTCATGTACATATGGAATATGTGACAGAGACAGTCATGTACCTATGGAATATGTGACAGAGACAGTCATGTACCTATTAACTATGTGACAGAGACAGTCATGTACCTATGGACTATGTAACAGCAGTGGTTATGTACATATGGATTATGAGACAGGTGAGGTTACCCAGGCGAAATGAAGGCCATATGACCATGGTCTACCATGGTAGACCATGGTTAAACCATGGTCGACCATGGTCATATGACCATGGTTTACCATGGTAGACCACGTTTTGTTAAATGGCACCACAGTCTTTGACCATGGTCATCATGACCATGGTCAACCATGGTCAAATAACATGGTCGACCATGGTCAAATACCATGGTTGACCATGGTCATGGTGACCATGGTCAAAGACCGTGGTGCCATTTAACAAAACGTGGTTGGCCATGGTCTACCATGGTCATATGACCATGGTCTACCAGGGTATACCATGGTCATATGGCCTTCATTTTGCCTGGGCTTGCAGTCATTTACAGGCTATTTTAAACTTGAATAGGTCTTTACTTCTATGTCCTTAAGTTTAACATGACATGCCCTTAACTCTTTTACATTCCATTCCAAATAATTTCCACACTAGTACAAGTTATATGAAATAAAATTTGATGCACACACTGGAAATACCAAATAACTGAAAATGCAATGTGAACAAGAGATGTGTTTGTGTTTGGAATATTATGTGTCCAGGGCCATTGAATTACTGAAAGAACTTAAAGATAAAATTCAACATTGTAATAAAATCATTTGAATTGCTGACACTTCATCGACATGTTGGCGAACAGTTAATGAGTATGAAATGATTGGTTATGCTTATGATTATGTTGATGACAAAAACATTCATAAAGCAGAGGAAAAAGTGATACAATGTAGCAAAAATTGGGAAACATAGGTGAACACAGTGCCAAAGAAGTTAAAATGGAACCAATGGCTGATCAGTTTAGCCGGTAATTTATTAAAGACTTACATTTCCAAATATAACATAAACCATGTGTCTTCATTCAGCTTGCCCGTTTCAACTTCCTGTGCACACAATATTCTTCCTTTGTAAAAACAGCAATGACCATGTCCAACCATGGTCTGTCTTTTGTCACCATTGCCGACCATGGTTAACCATGGTCGACCATGGTCCATGTTTTTTGTGACCATGGTCAACCATGGTCTGTCTTTTGTCACCATTGCCGACCATGGTTAACCATGGTCGACCATGGTCACCATTGCGGACCATGGTGTATGTTTTTTGTGACCATGGTCAACCATGGTCGACCATGTTCCTAATCATGTTCCACCACGGTTTTTGATGATTGACAATCAAATACCATGGTCAACCATCAAAAACCATGGTGACCATGGTCTACCATGGTCATCGTTTCGCCTGGGTATGTACCTACGGACTATGTGACAGGGGCAGTTATGTGCCTATGGACTATATGAAAGGGGCAGTTATGTACCAATGGACTATGTGACAGGGTATGTTTTGTACATATGGACTATGTGACAAGGAAGGCTATGTACATTTGGACTATATGACAGGGGAGGTTATGTACCTATGGATTATATGACAGGGGCAGTTATGTACCTATGAACTATGTGACGGGGGCAGCTATGTTCCTATGCACTATATGACAGGGGCATATGACCTATGGATTATGTGACCAGGGAGGTTTTGTACAATTTTAAGCAAAATAACATGTTGAAAGTCAAAATGTATTGAAAAATGAGTCAACTTGAAGCCCAGGTTTCCAAATTAATAAATAATAAACAACCACCTACAATTCAGAAAACAAACACAACCATCCACAATTTAGAGCACAAAAATAACCACCCAGAATTCAGACAACAAACATAACCACCCAAAATTTAGACATCAAACATAACCAACTTAATTATGAAAACAAAGATAACCACCTCAACTCAGACATCAAACATAACCACAATAATTCAGACAACAAACATAACCACAACAATTCAGACAACAAACATAACCACCTTAATTCAGACAACAAACATAACCACCTTAACTCAGACATCAAACATAACCACAACAATTCAGACAACAAACATAACCACCTTAACTAAGACATCAAACATAACCACAATAATTCAGACAACAAACATAACCACAACAATTCAGACAACAAACATAACCACCTTAATTCAGACAACAAACATAACCACCTTAACTCAGACATCAAACATAACCACAATAATTCAGACAACAAACATAACCACAACAATTCAGACAACAAACATAACCACCTTAATTCAGACAACAAACATAACCACCTTAACTCAGACATCAAACATAACCACAACAATTCAGACAACAAACATAACCACAACAATTCAGACAACAAACATAACCACCTTAATTCAGACAACAAACATAACCACCTTAACTCAGACATCAAACATAACCACAACAATTCAGACAACAAACATAACCACAACAATTCAGACATCAAACATAACCACAACAATTCAGACATCAAACATAACCACAACAATTCAGAATTCAAACATAACCACCTTAACTCAGACATCAAACATAACCACAACAATTCAGACAAAAAACATAACCACCAACATTTCAGACAACAAACATAACCACCAACATTTCAGACAACAAATATAGCCATAAACAATTCAGAAAACAAACAAAACCACCAACAATAAAGACAACAAACAAAACCACCCATTTTGCCCAAAGTTCTTGTCCTTAATGTTTGCTGTTAAAATACACTCAATCGGTTGAGTTATGAATAAGGAAAATAGCACTATGTAATGGGATAAAAGTTTCAGACATCATTAAACAAATGATACAATTAAGTGACGAATGTCAAACAAATGCTGATGCATACAAACCAAATGACCTCATAAATAAAGTGCATTTAACCAGCAATGTTCTTGCAGAGCAGGAAACATGCTGTGCACAGTTCATTTACAGCCACCAAGCATATTAAACATATGCTTCTACTTAAGAACATATACATTTATTTGAATTATTAAATCATTTTGAACCTCATGCAGTCAAAATATAATTACTTTCATGATTTATACTGTAACACTCATTAAGTAAAACAAAAACAGGTTTTGAATTAAAGAACCATTAAGATTACAAGATCTACAATAATAATGACTTCACCGAGTTTCTAAATTTAATGTCAATATTAAACAAATGTTCCACATTTGTTCCCACACATAACATTTCCATGGGGATAGGAGGCACATACCCCACAGCCAACTAATCAAAATTAAAGATTCTGTTGCAGTCATTTATGCAGAATACGTGTTAAAATCTATGTTTTCAAAACCAAAATTCCTCCTCTCTTTTTTGAAGATGAATTACCCAATACAATAAAATGGTTTTAATTGCCAAGTAAAATAATAAAAACAAGTGATGTGTTTGTGAAACACTATGTCCCCCTTTGAGCGATTTTGATCCATATATTTGACCTTTGACCATGAAGGATGACCTTGACCTTGACCATTCACCACTCAAAATGTGCAGCTCCATGAGATACACATGCATGACAAATACCGTAAATACGCCAATATAATACGCCCTCGTGTTTAATACGCACCCCCGAGTTTGGTCCAAAATTATCAGTAAAAATTGAAAATCCGAGTAAAATACGCACTAAAAAAATTAGTGTCCGAAATCGGCCATGAAGCTGTCATTTCCGAAAAAATGTGTTCACACATGTTAATCCATGAAATGTTAATCGTCTTTCGTGTTTTATTTCAGATATAAGATTCCTGTTTAAAGTGATCGCTGTCATTTGTTCTCTCACATGTTAAATGTATTTATATATTTTCTCCATTAAGTTTATTTGAACGTATTATTTTAAACAATAACGACATTTAGAGCAATACCGGTAATTATTGCCCATATCGGCAAGCTGTTGCATTCGCACATTTGTATTTCTTTTGTCAAAACATCGCAGTCTTACACTGCTGATCATGTTTTCACAATAACCAAAATTTAATCCAGTCTTGACCAGATTTTCCGGTAAATCAGTACACAGAACATTCGACAGTGTATTCACCCACGCTAATTTTCGCGCGCTTTTAGACAAAGACTTTAATTGACAGGAAAATACATTAGAAAAAGATATTGATAGCGTAATTGTCGGGTAAGCAATAAAATGGGAAAAATCATTACAAGCACGCTTTACATGCTTATGGCGTGACGTTGTACATTGCCGCATAGTTTTCGCACGCTTTTTGTCGCGGCAAAGGAAATGCTTGTGGACATTTTATTTAAAGCCATGACAATTACCGAAAGCACAGTTGCCACCTTTGATGTTATGGTGTAACATGCAAATCTGTGCTTGCCACTAATATTGCGTTGTCTCCAAGGCAATGCCTGTCCGATTAGGCAATTACGCTACGTGTCAAAATCGATCAATTAACGAGGGGTCCTGTTATCTTGTCTATTGTCTTGCAATCACAGTCAAACAAAAGGGGTTTATTAGTTGTGAATTGGCTTGCTCACATTGATGGCTGTTTAGTTTTAAAGGATTCTGCGATGCACATTCGTAAATAAATCCAGTTTCACCAGAATTTTCGCGCCTTCACGGTGTCTGATTCATTCACACTCATAATGCGACAAACAACACGCCTTTATGCTCAGCGCCTAAAATGTAAGTTGTAACAGTTTGACATCATAGCTTACACCGCGCGTGCCACTCATGACAACGTCTGCATTCATCACCAGTGTTACACGCAGTCCACGTTTTAAGACTTTCGGACTTAGCAATTGACGATGTTAATTCTAATTTATTCTTCTTGTTTAGATAATGATTTTTTGTGCATTGATCTTAATATGGATGTAAATTTTGTTTATTCCAGGTCAGTTACATGAGTAATTTAACTAATTGGATATCGCGAAAAAATGCATACCAAAAATGCATATATGTCTACATATATATCGCTATATGTATACATGTCCCGGAAAATCGGCATAAGTCCCGGAAAATTGAGCACAATGTCCCGGAATCGTTCTGAAAATTTATGGCATGTATGGTTGAAAGATTCACAGGAAATATTTTGTTCTGCTCTACATTCGTATATTATACGCACCCTCTACTTGAAGAAAAATTCGGCAGGTAAAAAAGTGCGTATTATAATATTCGCGTATTTACGGTATCAAGTTGCTATCTTCAATATGGCAAAAGTTATGACAAATGTTAAAGTTTGTGCAAACAAACCAACAAACAAACAGACAGGGCAAAAACAATATGTCCTCCAGTATAGACTGGGGGACATAAAAGTACAAATGTTTTAATTTGTAGAACATTAATTTTCTCCCTTCTCTGTTAATAGCTGTTCCACAGCAACCTTCAAACAGTTGAGTGATTGAACATTGAACAAAGAATTTAGTAAATGCTCAATCTGCACAGGCTTAAATCAGGGTCAACACTTCCGCTTCAATTGAATTTTTGGTTTAAAGGAACTCTCTTCTAAACCAAAATCCATTTAAGGCAGAAAGTGTCGTCCCTGATAAGCCTGTGCAGACTGCACATGCTAATCTGGGACAACAATTTACGTGCATGCATTAAGCCCTGTTTTCCAATAACAAGGCTCAAATTGTGTGCCAATTCAAGATAATTGAAAGTGTGGTTGCATTGAAATTTCTTGTGACATTTTCTGATAATGGTGCAATCATAGCTTTTTGATGATTAGATTGTCTGATTAAAATGCACGTCTGAATGTTGACATTTCAACCAGGACATAAAAATGATGTCATTGAAAAAATTATAACTTTCTGTTGGGGTGATGTTTTATGTTTTCATTATGTCAGCATATTTGATTTGATGTCTCATTTTATGTAGTAGTCCAAAATTATTTTGTTGGTGCTTAAGACACCCCAGTACTCACATTAAGAAGGACAATGTTTTCATTGAGTCCTGATTTTTATTCTGTGCATAAACATGACATTCCAAACACAACTTCCCCACTGCATTGACATTTCTAATGTGTTGTCACTTTGTCCCCATGAAGTCTTAACATAGTCAGTCCCTGATTACCCATAAGAAAGAGTAGGCATCTTTTAGGGGCCCCGTGACACTGTGACGAACAAATCTTGTTTACTTACTTACTAAGCCTATCAAATGACTTGATTAAGCCAATTATTTTATAGCAATGGTATGTTCCGATTAAAGGCTTGACATTGTCTTACCAATGACAATCGTTTATTATTTGCAAAACTTTTGCTGGTGATTTTGTTTTCAAGACGTTCATTTAAGGGGGCTCACAGTGATACATGTTATGGGACTTTTCCATTTATAGGCTTAGTGAAACTTCCCAAAAGATTATTTAAGCATCAAAGATAAATGGTTTGTTTTGAGTTTGTTTTTGTACCACATAACCTCACTTTTGTTATTCTACCAAAAAGCATTTCGGATTATCAAAAGAGCATCTTAATGTTTGTGTGACCCAAAGTTCAAAACAGACTGCAAATAATTGTCAGTTTTAATGTTTTGTAAGTGCTGTACATAAACCGATCAGGTAATGAATTGTCGAGGTGACGACCCACTCGTCGAGGTGACAAACCAATCTTCCATGTCAACCTCCGTGTGAGGCTCTGCTACCTACACCCTGCAAGATATTGTTTCAATGAAGCATATATATGAGCGTCCCTCTGTGAAAAGGGGGTTTAATGTTTGTGCGTTAAGTGTCGTCCAACATTAGCCTGTGCATCCGCACAGGCTAATCAGGGATGACACTTTCCGCTTGTATGATATTTTTTGTTTTAAAAAACTCTCTTCTTAGCAAAAATCCAGTTTAGGGGGAAAGGGTCGTTCATGATAAGCCTGTGCGGACTACACAGGCTAATCTGGGACGACTCTTTACGCACATGCATTAAACCCCCTTTTTCACAGAGCGACACTCATATGTTGTATTGAAGGCTTACCTTAGTAACAAAAGGTAAAGGAGACATTTAGCATTACAATGGAGATCACACTTTTGACCTTAAAGTATGACCTTGACCTCCAGTTGCCTGATGATTCATGCCTTCTGCACAGTGTCTCAATGATCTTAACATTGTACAAGTTTCCTGAAAACTCTTCAAAGGAAAAAGGAGATATTATGCATATATGATGCATAAAGGTTGAAACGTTTGTTAAAGTATAGCCTTTATCTAGAGTTTGCCTAAATGCCTTTAAAACTGCCTTCTGGGCATAATCTGAATGTCCTTGATATTTCAGCCAATTTTCATGAAAGGAGCGGAAACAAAAATAAAGGTTCTTACTTTTTATCTTGAAGTAGAAACCTTAACCTTTGGCCAGTATGACAGACTCATTCCTCCTGCAAATTGTCTAAATAAACTGATCATTTAAGCCAAGTTTCATGAAAATCCTTCAAAGGGTATTGGAGATATGGAATTGACGAAACAATGAATGCTCAAACCTTTGACCTCTAAGTACCTTTACCTTGAGCGGACATGATTAACTCATACCTTCTTCACATCATCTCAAAGCTCTTGACATTTGTTGCAAGTTTCCTGAACATCCTTCAAAGGGTATAGAAGACATGGAGCGGAAAGGGATGGACAGACGAAGGGCATTCCTATAACCCCCCCCCCCCCACCAACCATCCCTTTGCAGGGGATATATTACACATTCACATACCTAGTCATTTTATGAGATAAAAATGTTTCTTATTCTGAATACACATCTGTTACCAAATCCAAAGAAGAAATATCTTTTTAAAAAGATATTCGGCATCTGTTACAGTAAACTGAGGTCAAGTATACACAAAGTCATAACGAACAATAAAGCTAACAGACCTGATTAGAATAGCCCACACTACACAAATTACTTATTATACGGAATTTCACTTTCTTGACGTTGTGACTACACTTCTGTTTCACCTTACAAAACAACATTCTCATGTTTGCAATAACAGACGAGTCGTTTATTGACGGGACACTGTGCAGCCAAATTCAACATTGAATGCATAAATGGCAAGATTATGACTACAAAATGTGAACCGACCGGCCAGGAAAACCAGAGATGGTTAACCCTGGAAACCTTTGCTTGTTTGCCAATTGTCGGAACACAATACGAATGTCGAGCCTCATTCATGTGTCTGGTTTCATATGAAAATCAAAACATATACAAACACAACAAAAAACAAAAAAACTTTTCTTAGCACATGAAATTAAAATAAAACTGGTCTGCACTGACTGAAGACGCTTTGTAGAATGAACTCTACATTACAAAATCATATGTTTGAGATCCTCGTGTAAGACTGACCAATCTTTTTATTACTGTAAAACAGCTAGTCACGTTTTGCGTAAGAAACCATTGAAACGCGTGAATAAAAAATATGCTCTACCATATCTATAAAGATTTATGTGTCAATACTTGACTGAATATACATGTGTAATTGTGTTTAAACATGTTTTATGCCATCTTCAGTTATTCTTTGAATAATTTAATAATAATTATTTAATAAACTTAAACTGAATTATACATCACAAGTTTGACAATATTAATGACCTGCCAAGACTGAGTTTATGGTATTTCGTTTGAAATCTATCTAGATCATCCATCTGTTGGAAATTTATCTGACACTATTTATAACGGTATTTGCAATAAAATATAAATGAAAAATAAAAATATATCAAATAAATATAATATTTTCATTTATTAAGAATGAAGTAAAAGTTTTAGGGCTAATCAGGGACGACACTTTCCACTTTTATGGAAATTTCCATTAAAAGGAAGTCTCCTCTTAGCAAAATTGTTAAGGCGGAAAGTGTGGTCCCTGATTAGCCTTTGCAGACTCAACAGACTAATCTTGGACGACACCTTACGCACATGCATTAAACCCCATTTTTCCAAAGGCTCATATTTAAAATAAAATGGCAATCCAGACTATGTTTTATCACTAAGAAAACTATCTGTGAATGGTCACAACTTAAGGTAGGCATCAAATACATAGCACTGAGTTCCATGTCCAGCATGGTTACAGAGAGCCGTGGGGGGGGGGGAGGAACATGTTGCATTCCCATTATATTTTCTGCACTGCTACCCTTGATAAAGCCAGTAAGCTTCACATGATAAATTTTGTCCTGACTCTCTCCAAAGACATGAAACAAAGATCCAGTGCAAACACTCTCAGTAGCAATATCATAAGATAGAACAGGGTCATTAATATTAATTAACAAATTAATTGAACAAGAGGGCATTGCTGGTCCTTTTTCGCTCACATGAGAAACACTCCTTTTGTTACATACCAAATACAACACAAGAAACCGTCGGAGATGGGTGATGCTCCCCAAAGTTTTTTTTTGTTACAAAAGTGCACTTTATATTCAGATAAAAGGAAACGTCTTGAGGGGCATAACTTTGGACAAAATAATACGATGGATGGTTTAGCAACTTAAAAATTTCGAAGGGCCATAACTCTCTAAATAAATCATCTAACCAGAACCCACTAATAACATGCGCATCTCTTCAGGGTAGTTAAGCTTCCCATAAAGCTTCATTGAATTCCAGTCAGTAGTTGGGGAGAAATAGCCCGGACAAGCATTGCACTATATGTACAGTTTATAGAAAATTTCTAAGGGCCATAACTCTGTGAACAAGAGCACTGCATAGCGGGTGCCAACACTCAGCTGTGGGTGCTTGGATTTTGTTTTTTTGACCTTTGACCTTGAAGGTCATCATTGACTTTGACCTTTTCACCACTCCAAATGTGCAGGTCGATGAGATACACATAAAAAACCAAAAAAAAAACACTAAATAATTGTTTGACCTTTGACCTTGAAGGATGACCTTGACCTTTCACCACTCAAAATGTGCAGCTCCATGAGATACACATGTATGCCACATATCAAGAAGTTGCTATCTTCAATATTGCAAAAGTTATGGCCAATGTGATTGTTCTGACCAATTTTCATAAAGATTGAGTTATAAGATTTGACCTGGTGACCTACGGTTTGGTCACACATGACATTAAAACTTGGCATAGATATTCTAAAGATAACATTCTGACCAAGTTCATCAAATTGAGGCATAAATGTGGCTTCTAAAGTTGTAATAAGGCTTTTCTAAGATTTGATCTGTTGGCCTGTGGACTCTGGACACATTGGACCCAGATTCGAACTTGGGAGAGATATTGAAAAGATAATCATTTTAAATGTCATCAAGATTGAGTGAACAATAAGGCCTCTAGAGAGGTAACAAGGTAAAAGTCAACAGTGCACAACGCACAATGCACGACGCTGCTAGCCGGACATAAAGTGATCACAATAGCTCATACGAGCTAAAATCTTTTAATAGTGAAACGCTTCTATCAAAACAGCAAAACTTTAGTTTTGCATGACAGTTGAGGTAACGATTGGCAGTACAATGGGGATATCTTCTACCAACATCTTCATCAGTGTCTCCAAGTTCAAAACAAGAGTTCCGCATTCGGAGACATATGCCCCCAAAAACAGGGCATATGTATTTTCACACTTATTGTGACAGTGACCTTGACCTTTGAACCAAATTTAAATAGGGGTCATCTACTGTCCAAGGCTAATGCACATGTGAAGTATCAAGTCAATTATTCAATTGCTTGACGAGTTATTGATCAGAAATGATTGAACACGTATTTTGACAGTGACCTTGACCTTTGACCTAGTGACCCTTATTTCAATAGGGGTTATCTTCTGTGCATGACCAATGCACATGTTAAGTATCAAGCCTATCGGTCAATTTGTTGACGAGTTATTGATCGAAAACGTTTTTTACACTTATTGTGACAGTGACTTTGACCTTTGACCTAGTGACCCCAATTCCAATCGGGGTTATCTACTGTTTAAGACCAATGCACATGTGAAGTATCAAGCCAATCGGTCAATCCGTTCACAAGTTATTGATCAGATACGAACTGGTCTACCAACAGACTGACCGACATCCAGTAAACAATATACCCCCTCTTTTTCGAAGGGGGGGGGGGCATAATAAATGACTATTCTCATTAGGTATCAGTATCATTTATGTCTGAAAACGGGCGATAATTTTTACAGACTATTCGACCTAAGTACAATGTGCACCATGTCCAAACATTGATTACACCATTTATACCTGCAATTTTCCACCCATCTTGATCCCAAGTCATCATTTCATGTAAAATCATCACAACAAAGTGACATTAATTGAAATATGAGACCCCTTTCTATTGGCTTGACATCCATAACATGGCAAATGGCATTGTAAATGTTAACTAAAATTGCAGTAGTAAAAGAACAGCTGAAAACTTATACTTCTCATGTTTGTTACGGAAATCCAGCTGTCCAGACAGAATTGTGGTCTGATAAATCCAGGTTAATGGAAGACGTGGTACTCAGTCCAGCATGCATGACCATTAACCCTTTGCATGCTGGGAAATTTGTCGTCTGCTAAAATGTAGTCTGCTAAATTTCTAAAATTAGCATTTTATTTGATTTTTTTCAAAGAATAGTATCAGAATAGCAAACAGTTTGGATCCTGATGAGACGCCACGTTCTGTGGCGTCTCATCTGGATCCAAACTGTTTGCAAAGGCCTTCAAAATCCAGTTCCAGCACTCAAAGGGTTAAAAGTTAACGCATGTCAAGGCCTATCAGCATGTTGGTGACACTAGGGCTATGACAGTTCACCCGATACCTGTGAACTTTTAATTATTACTTCATAACACGCAACCTTAAAATTGATAGGTTAAAAATGAATGAGTAATAAAACTCTTTTTAAGATGGAATTTGGCTGAAACAAATATTGATATGTATTCTTATAACTTGTGAAGGCAATTAATGTCTCTTTAATTGAATGTACAGATCTTTTTTATGTGCGTCTCCAATTGCACAGGCAAATGTTTACGACATCTAAAAGACTTTAAAAAATGTATGGCCAAACATTTGAGAAGCCTTTTTTAAATTCAATTTATCAATTAAAACAGTGAACTGAAAACTATGTTGACACTAAATTTGAGAAATTGAATGTGTCACCATAAAAGCCATTGAAACTGTTCAAGTACTTTTTGAACAGCTCTTTTAACCTACTCTAGTATTAACAAATCACCTATCAATGGAATTTCATTCATAGCAAAGTGAAATATGAAACGAAATAAAAACTGACAATAAAATTTTATAATTGTATTGCAATGGCACACACAATGTCTCTACTTATTCCACCTGAGAACAAGAACACATTACATAAGCACAGATGTTGATGATCAATTTGTATTAGCAAATTTCATTTTTTTCTCAAAACTCAACCAAAAAAATCAAAAAATCACCTGAATGCTGAAGTCCACAAATTCACATCATGATATTAATAATAATAATAATAATAATAATAATAATAGAAATAATATGATAATTATAATTATAATAATAATAGAAATAATATAATAATTATAATTATAATAGAAATTATAATAATAATAATTAACTCTTTATTTTCAGAAGGTAACATTAAAGCGGGACTGTACGATTTTGTCAAATATTTATGAATTTTTATAAAATGTATTAAAAATTAGTATACATATATTTCAATATAAATTAAAATAAAAGTTAAGAAGAACATGTGTCGAAAAATGCGAAATAAGCCAGATATTTAAATCTAAAATTGAAATTGGCTTCCAGCCGAATTCGCCAGCATATATATAATACATGTACAATGTGAATCTAAATTTAGTTTTAGTGCAGATTCGTTCATACGACACAAAGACACAATTTTGTTTCCTTACAAATACGAGTAAAAGTGTCGGCATCGGCTTTAACCAGCGCTAACTTGTCTTTGCTGCATTTTATGAAATTCGTCTTCAAAGTATAATTTTTATTGCCTATTTTGAGTCATCGTAACATAATTTAATCAATATATTAAAATTTAACACATGTAAAAATCGTACAGTCCCGCTTTAA
>VMBQ01003282.1:30056-70465 GCA_007657795.1 Dreissena rostriformis
GCCATATCTTGGAAGTGCTTTGGCGGATTTCATTGAAACTTGGTATGAGTATATATATGGATAAGACAATGATGCACGCCAAATGGCATTGTACAACATCTGTTAATAACGGAGTTATAGCCCTTTGTATCTTGAAAAAATGCTTTTTACTATAGGCACTTTTGTGTCCGGAGCCATATCTTGGAAGTGCTTTGGCGGATTTCATTGAAACTTGGTATGAGTATATATATGGATAAGAGGATGATGCACGCCAAATGGCAGTGTACACCATCTGTTAATAACGGAGTTATGGCCCTTTGTATCTTGAAAAAATGCTTTTTACTATAGGCACTTTTGTGTCCGGAGCCATATCTTGGAAGTGCTTTTGCTGATTTCATTGAAACTTGGTATGGGTATATACATGCATAAGAGGATGATGCACGCCAAATGGCATTGTACATCATCTGTTAATAACGGAGTTATGGCCCTTTGTATCTTGAAAAAATGCTTTTTACTATAAGCTTACAGCTGTCCGGAGCCATATCTTGCAAGTGCGTTGGCGGATTTCATTGGAAATTGGTATGAGTATACTTGGTGTGAGTGTTTATATAGATAAGCGAAAACCCATCACAGGTTCAACCCTTCACTTATACCTTTTCTTTTAGTTCTACACCCATCCATTAACAAAATTTATTTGGCGGGGGATATCAATTCAATGAATTTGCTTCTTTTATTTGGATATAAGGACATATTATTTTCAGAACACCATTTTGAAATACTTAAAATACTTTCTTTTAAAAAAGTGTCGAATAATCTGAATATAAGTTGACTGCAGAATTTTGGATAGAAAAACTGATGTCATTGATATAAAATAAAGAGCAACTGACCCAAAATACATCCTTGAGGAACACCGTAGTCAAGAATTATTTTTGATGAATGGACGTTTCCAATATGTATTGTTACCTATTTGTGAGATAACAAAAATTGCTAAAGCATTATCTGAGAAATGGTATAACTAAGGCTTATATAGTAAGATGTCATGATCAATTAGATCAAAGGCCTTCCTAAAATCAAGAAACAATGCCCAAATTGCTTTTCCATTATCTATTGCGTCTTAGTAACCCAATCATCCATTAATCAAAGAAATGCAGCTAGGCATGAGTGATTTTTCCTGAAATTTTACTGGTTTGAAAGTTAGATCAGAGTTGAATTGTTGAAAGTGAGAAATCATCCTTATAAAAGAATATTTGCCATAGTTATATTGCTGACAAATACCTCTGACCAATGATCCAGAGCACTCTAATGATTTAGAGACGTTAGGGAGCATTGTGTGTCCTTGATCTAATAAAGACTGGGGGCCGATAGGAAGCATTGTGTGTCCTTGGTCCTGGTATGCCGTCAATAACAAGGCGCGTGTCACAGTCATCAGGGCACTATCATTAGTAGTGTGTGACCTGTAATTAGGTAACACATGATACTGAGGGCATCATAACAGGAGGCATTGTTGAGTGATCATCAAATGTTTGTATTTGTAAGGATATACATCAAATGAAGTTCTTTATAGGATTGTTAGACAACAATGAGGGATTTCAATAGCTTTTGAAAATCAGGGGTCAAATGACCCTGTGCTTGAAATTTTCAGGGGTCAAATGAAATTTTCAGGGGTCAAAATACTGAAGCCTAGATAGTTTGTTCCCAAAATATGTATTAATTGCTCTACAAATGTTGCTTTGTATAAATGTTTGTACATTACTTAACAACAAAGAATATTGTGTACTATTTGTGTGTGGCTTTCATGGTCAGAAAATATGGAGGTGTCAAAAGTGAGAAAATTGCAAAATGCTTGCATCAAAAAGAAGGTTTCTGCTTCGTTCGAAATCATGACAATGTTTAGAAGGTCATTGTTATTTCAAAGCTGAGTTATGTGTAAACTTTTATTATTCAAAAGCATTTGATTTGCTGTCTTATTATTGAAGCTTTTGATTTTTTTTAAATAGCTTGTTACTTAAATTGTTTAACCCTTTCCTGCTAAGAAGCAAATTGAAAAGGGCTGTATTCAACCAGCATAAAACAAGAATAGCCTGCAAGTATTGCAAGAAACTCGAGTAATTTGCAGGCTGTTCAGGTTTTATTCTGTTTGCTGCTCATCTGTATCTTAGGGTTAGAAATGAGGCCTATAAAACATTTATCTTGTTAGAAAGGTCTTAAATTAAGTATTATTTTTCTAAGGGACTACACATGCGTCAAAAAGGGTATTTGAGTGGTATTTGGGTATATTAAACTGGTAAAACATCAACTTCAAAAAGACTGCATAAATTACCAGTGACATAGCAGGATTCAATGCAGACTATACATCATGCTACCAGAGTTGGGCCATCATGTGTCTAGCAGTAAACAGCAGTATGTCAGCCATTACGCATGTCTGTCTGTCTGCCATTACACAGACAGGTAACACATTGAACAGACAAACAGGCACCTTAGAACATGACGTCCCGGCCCCAGTAAATGACAGTCGGGTATAAAAGTCACCACATTTTTCTCATACTGAATAACAAATCCGTTGCAATGTTCATGTAGGGTGGATTCATTTAATTTAGTTGACATAAAATTTCCTGGATTCGTGAATCAGGCGTTTTAGTTGGTATACGGACATTTGCCCCTTAATGAAATCAGGACTAAACGGACATTTGCCCCTTCACTCAAATTCTCAAGGTGGACATTTGCCCCTTCACTCAATTTAACACTTACCAAAAAAGAGAATGACATGTTTAAGCTATAAGCATATAATCAATGAACTCTCTTCAAACCACCATTGAATTCACAATCATAGGCATTATAGAAAAAGAGGGGCAAAATGTCCGAAGGGGCAAATGTCCACCTTGAGAATTTGAGTGAAGGGGCAAATGTCCATCTTGAGAATTTGAGTGAAGGGGCAAATGTCCACCTTGAGAATTTGAGTGAAGGGGCAAATGTCCACCTTGAGAATTTGGGTGAAAATGTCCGTTTAGTCCTGATTTCATGAAGGAGCAAATGTCCACTCCTACATTCGTTTTCTTTGCATCTTAAATTTTGTATAATGTCCGATGTAAGACAGTTAATAGTCATTAAACATTTGATGTCATGCATGCTGGTTAAGCGGTTAAAATCCACAAAACATTGTGTCAGACGAATAATATTGGTTTCACAGTAAATTTTCGACCTTTTTATGTATATACTTATGTCTTTACATTTGTAGGTATAAACAAAACAATTGTATAAAATAAAAAGGTTGAAAAGAAAACCATAACATATTTGAAATGAACACATTTTATTAACTATTTAGGCTTCACCTACCAGCATATACAAGTATATAATACATATTTAACAAATAAATACATTCTGTGTGCTTCTTTTACCCAGAATTCCCTGTGCTTCTTTTACCAGGAATTCTCTGTGCTCTTATGACCCGGAATTCCCTGTGCTTCTATTAAAAGCATTCCCTGTGTTTCTATAACCCAGAATTCCCTGTGCTTCTATAACCCGGAATTCCTTGTGCTTCCATTACTCAGAATTCCTGGTGCTTCTATTACCCAGAATTCCCTGTGCGTCTATAACCCAGAATTCCCTGTGCTTCTATTACCCAGAATTCCTTGTGCTTCCATTACTCAGAATTCCCTGTGTTTCTATAACCTAGAATTCCCTGTGCTTCTATAACCCAGAATTCCTTGTGCTTCCATTACTCAGAATTCTTGGTGCTTCTATTACGTGGCCTCTAGCTATTGCAAAAGTAACTATGCAGGTTGTTGATTTTATTATTATAATATGTGACTTCAATTAATGAGTCATGAAAATATTAATTATTACTTGAAAATTAAATTTCAATATAACCTTACATAATGCTGCATTTTTGAAAACAAATGTGTTACAGAACAGCCGCAGGAAAATTATACAAGTAAGGAAATCTTGACTGAATGTGGGAGATTTATAAGTATCAAGACCTTGATCGTAAAGTTTGAGTTCTTTTTTCACTGCAGCAACAGAAACACCATTAAACAGGACATGCTGTCAATTATCACTGAAGACGGATTCATTATTCTGCATGACACCCCTGTGCATTAATAATGTTGAGAATAAATCCTTTGAAAATACTTACTAATAAGGTACACTGCCCATGTATCAAGATTAAGATATTTGCTTTTTATGCCATTGACAATAAACTTTTAGAAATGTGTTTTTTTTTATCAAAACTATCATCAATTTAAAAAGGTTGGTCCATTGAATACTAATACATCAAATGTTGAAGGCTTTGTAGAAGACTTTGAATATATTTCTCATTAATCAGTGTTGGTCAGTTGGATTTGATAAGCCAAGGTTCTTAATGAAATCAACCCCCTTACCATTTACCTGCTATCAAACTGCCATACATTTGCAAAGTTTAACCCTTTGAGCGCTGGAACCGGATTTTGAAATCCTTTGCAAACAGTTTGGATCCAGATGAGACGCCACAAAACGTGGCGTCTCTTCAGGATCCAAACTGTTTGCTATTCTGAAATATTTTATTTTTTTTTAAATCGAAGAAAATGCTAATTTTAGAAATTTAGCAGACAACATTTTAACAGACGACAAATTTCCCAGCATGCAAAGGGTTAGGAACAGTTCGTGACAGACAGGCTTTTAGTGATATACATTCAAAATCACATACCATTAAAACAACAAAATAAATGAATTGTTCAAGTACTTCAGATACAAAAGATTAATGCATTGTGTTTTTTTCTTTGTTATTTTATGAAAATATTCAAAATGTAATTACTAATTGAACTTAACATATTGTAATTACCAATTGAACTTAACATATTGTAATAACCAATTGAACTTAAGGAGACATAGTTCACAACAACATGTTTCATTGTTCTTGTTTTACATCAATTATACAAAGCATAAAAGAAGCAAATTAAAAACCTTTTAGTCATTCTGTAAGTACAACATGGACCAGTCAATCACTTGAAGAAAGTCATGGAGATTTGATAAATGGTTTAGTGACAAGCCTCTGTTGATGACAGGGGATACCTGCACAGTCACACAGCACACAGCATGAATGTGAACATTGATCAGATAATGGACCTGCAGAATGATGGCTGTCACCTGCATATCCACTAACAAGACCGTTACTACATGTATAGCCCTCTGTAAAGTTATAGTGACAAGTAAATTAGCGGCTATTCATCTTATGTATTCAATTTATTTTACCATGTATTCTAATTGAAAAGAAACGTAATGTTATGTGAGAAGTTATATATTTCTTAGGAATTATTCACAGTTAGGAGTAATTCATTCTCGAAATTCTCCTGGTGTAATTCCACATAATACTGGGTGGCTCTTATTCTGTCATCTGGGAACAGCTTGGGTGGATTTGATAGGTTATTAGTGCAGACTGTGCCATATAAATGTCCTTCAACAGATATGATTCCAGACTGACACCTAAAATAAAGTTGAGCCTCTTGGAAAATGGGGCTTAATTCATATGTGTTAACAATCATCCCAGATTAGCCTGTGCAGTCCTCACAGGCTAATTAGGGATGGCACTTTTTGTCTAAACTGGTTTTTCGCTAAGAAGACTTTCATTAAACAAAAAATACCAAAAAAGCAAAAAAGTGTCGTCCCTGAATAGCCTGTGTGGACTGCAATTTATACCAGTATGATGTCAAGTCTTTTTGTCACTTTAAATTTATGTCCAATTAGTTTAAAAGTATTTATTTTAGCTCAATTGCAATTAAAGCCTTATGCTTATTAAAACGCTATTGAGTCAGTTTTCTGGGTAGATACAGTACTTAGTATCTATGGGGGAGATCTAAAGATCGCTCCCACAGCGGGAATCAAACCCGTTACTAGCTGGTCACGGCTGACACCATATCCACTAGGTCATGGCGACTCTGTACTCATGTCAGTTACCAAGGGAATTTCACATCTTACAACTAACCCACACACCAAGTTTACTGCCTGGAAAATAGTAGAAAAAAATGCAAAAAATGCTTTTATCTAAAACGTCATCAGTTGCTGCAGAAAGAAATGCAAAACACGACTTTCACAAGAAATGCGGTTAATAACTCCACTAAGCTGGGTTTTTCTCTGGATATTCTCCACATTTGAATAAGTACAACATGTTGGTATGACATGATTAATGTTACAGCTCCACCTCCTTCTAGCAATGTCTGGGATTTTGTCATTTGATGGTCTTTTTGGGTAATCTGAACAGTAACCTTCCAATAAATTATTCTTGTAATGTGTAAAAAAAAGTATGCAGAAATCTTTGTAGGTGGAACTTATTTCAGTCTTGCTCTGGGAAAACCAGGCTTAATGCATTTCTGTTAAGTGTCGTCCAGGCCCTGTGTTCACAAAACATTTTTTGCAATTGAAAATCGATTTTGCTTGTCATTGAAAATGGATTTCCATTGTAGTTGATAGGCAAAAATGAAAATCGATGTCAGTTAAAATCGACATCGATTGCAAAATCGTTTTGTGAACACGGGGCCAGGCCTGTGCAAAATAAAGCATGCATTATAACACAGATTTATGTTTTCAAGCTTTTGTGATGTCCTCTATTTTACTGGCAAAGCACATTATAACCATGATTTTTAAAGGGACCTGTTCGCAGTGAAATTGACAAAATTAAAAAAAAATTGTTTCAGATTTGCAAAGTTTCGTTGTAGTTATGTTTTTTTGCAAGGAAATAGAGGATATTTGTTCATGTCAGTGTAAGATCGTTTGTTATTTCACGAGTGATCATAGAACATATATTTTCACGAGTGGCCACGAGTGAAAATATTATTTTTCTATGATCACGAGTGAAATAACAAACGCTCTTACACTGATATGAACAAATTTGCTGTTTCTTTTATGCCCCTTTTTCAAGAAAATAATTAATAATAATTTCCCCTTCGCTGAAAAGTGACCCTCTCTCCCATGGCGTGCCTCAATAGAATCGAAATGACGTCATTTTGTTGACAAAATTACGTCATTTTATTGACGAAATGACGTCATTATTCCAGGGAAATTCTTCAGTTAAACTCTTTAACAATGTAAATAAACGGTTAAAAAAGCCTAAAATTAAAAGGAAATTTGTTGGATTTGGTGGAATATCGATTTTATTTCACTCGTGATTATCATACATGCCAGACGTCCCGATCTCGGCGGGACAGTCCTGCTTTTGGGCCCTTTGTCCCGGCATCCCGATATGAGACGATTTGTCCCGACATTCGTAAATAACGATGTAAGGTCTATAAGTTCCCACTAAAATTTGCTATTCAAGCTCTGTCTGGCTAAAACTTACCATCGCTAATCCCTTTATTGCCCCCAATTAACAACCCACTGCTACTACTTGATTGCTCCAGTGTTTTTGACACCTAATCAGCGATTTATCGGCAAATTATAGATTTTATCAGGCATTCAGACCATGGTGTTTTTATGATAAGGGTCACTAATTGCTATCATAAGATGTATCGTACAAAAATAAACACTGTCTGCATTTGTATTTCATGGCCCAATCAAGTCCAACGATACAATTATTCTGTGTATTAAACCACATTAGGTTATAAAACCTGTCAAAACCCTGTTTTTTTTCATCAAACAGTTTGAACGCTGACCAATACACATTGATGTTTCATGAACTATAAAATTAACTTACGTTTTCAACTGATTTTCAGAAAAAAGTTTCTGCATATTGCATTGATCTAAATTTAGATTGAATTGACGATTGGTTGAATAAGAACATTGCTCGATGCGCTCACATCGCGTTACAGGATTTACATATGTTCAAGAGGATATCCCTGAACCGATTGGATGTCAAATCGAGGCATATGGGGATACCCCTCATTTCAGTTTATTTAGTGTGTTTACTTCCGGAAAATGGAAAACGCATGTGTTCCCGAATTTCTGAAACACATTTATCGTCAATATTAGGCACAAATTTAGAGTTTTTGTAAGTTATATACAGACTACTGACTAAAGTAAAGGTGGAATGATTGATCATTTTAGGTCCCGCTTTTTGGTCAAATGTCCCTACAATTTTTTATGGAATGTCCCGATTTGGACCTGAACAATTCTGGCATGTATGTGATTATAGAAAAAATATAAACAAGGATATAAACAAGGGAAGTACATCTTGATTTGATAATCTAAAAATAGAAAAAGGAATCCTGAAAATGTGTTATTTTCACCGGTGAAAATAAGAATTGTGTTATTTTTACTGCTGTGATTTCACTGCAGAAATATCATTTTATCATTACGTATAAAAGTAACACTTATAATGAACATTTAATTACCATGCTCTAAAATATCCATTATATGCATCTTTGGCGATTTAACAATTTGAAAATTATCAAATGGTACAAACGCGAAACGATTGAATAATGATTAGATTTATCAATTTAAAGCATTTAATGACAAACTTCAAAACATGAAATAAATCTGTGAACAAGTCCTTTTAAGTTAATACAGTTAAGTAATAATATACATGACCCAAAATGCATTAATTTGTGAAAGAATTGTTATACTTTGTTGTAAACGTTCTGTTTTCAATTATGTGCAATCACAAACAAACATTAATGTGCTTCCAATTGCATTATTACATTTCTCTTCATGTTTATATTGCTTGAATTTTTGCAATGCTGCAGGAAAAGCTGATACCAGCACATTCTAGACTCACTCCCTCCTCAGCAAACACAGGGTGTTTCCATATCAAACCAGAAGAATGTGCACATTTAATGGACTTGCTAATATACTTTGGTATTTTTGAAAAATGTCATAAAAATATGCCTCTTTGGTCTGAAGGGGGCTGAGATGGGGGAGAGGGGGTAATATATGTGTAAATAATCATGAGTTCAGATAAGCATGTTATAATTTAAGCACAAGCTTTTTTCACATTTACACTTTTAACCTCATACTGTGACCTTGAACTTGGAGGTTAACCCCCAGATCAACACATCTGCTAACTTCTGTCAAGGATATTTGTTATATACTGCATGCCCCATGTGACCTTGACCTATATCTCTTGATTAAAATCAATAGGTGTGTTCCTTCTGTCAAGACCACTTCAATAACCACTTAACTAATTAACCATGATCCAAGGTAAAAATGTCCTGTAGACACTGTTTGAAAGCAGTTTACTTGTTGCACTTGTGACCTTGACCTTTTGACATCAAAATCAATAGGATTTTTCCTTTCCTCCAAAGGTTACAGCATACCACCTTAAATATGATGTAGATCAAACTTTTTCGTATAACAAACCAAACTTTTTCAGGGGGGGGGGGGGTATNTAATTTAATTAAAAAGTGAAAATGAAATGGGACTTAAAGAGGGAAGGCCAAACAAACAGAAGAAGGGATGCCAACTTTGTCATTTATGGGTTTTCATAGAAGATTAATAATTACTGTTGTTTGCCATGAGCATGAATAAAAGTGAGCCTGGCTCTGAGAAAATGGGGCTTAATGCATGTGTGTAACGTGTCATCACAGATAAGCTTGTGCAGTTTAACACTTTACTAACATGCATTAAGCAACCCGTTTTTTTCCAGAGCTCACTTGTTCTTAACAAGAGTCCATCCAACCTGTCTGAAAATCCCATTTTGAACCAGGAAGGCAGTATATAACCGGCAACTCCTCCATGAATCCACCTGACCTGTCGGACAATCCAATCATGCACCGAGAGGGCAGTAACCGGCAACTCCTCCATACATCCCTCTTCATGTCTGACCTGTCTGACAATCCCATCATGCACCAAGAGGGCAGTTACCAGCAACTCCTTCATGAATTCCTCTTCATGGCTGACCTCTCTGACAATCCCATCATGCACCAAGAGGGCAGTTACCAGCAACTCCTCCATGAATCCCTTATTATGGCTGACCTGTCTGTAAGTCCAACCATGCACCAAGAGGGCAGTAACCGGCAACTCCTCCATGAATCCACCTGACCTCTCTGACAATCCCATCATGCACAAAGAGGGCAGTAACCGGCAACTCCTCCATACATCCCTCTTCATGGCTGACCTGTCTGTAAGTCCAATCATGCACCAGGAGGGCAGTAACCAGCAACTCCTCCATGAATCCCTCATCAAGGCTGACCTGTCTGTAAGTCCCATCATGCACCAGGAGGGCAGTAACCAGCAACTCCTCCATGAATCCCTCATCATGTCTGACCTCTCTGACAATCCCATCATGCACCAGGAGGGCAGTAACCAGCAACTCCTCCATGAATCCCTCATCATGTCTGACCTCTCTGACAATCCCATCATGCACCAGGAAGGCAGTAACCGGCAACTCCTCCATGAATCCCTCATCATGGCTGACCTGTCTGACAATCCCATCATGCACCAGGAGGGCAGTAACCAGCAACTCCTCCATGAATCCCTCATCATGGCTGACCTGTCTGACAATCCCATCATGCACCAGGAGGGCAGTAACCAGCAACTCCTCCATGAATCCCTCATCATGGCTGACCTGTCTGACAATCCCATCATGCACCAGGAGGGCAGTAACCAGCAACTCCTCCATGAATCCCTCATCATGGCTGACCTGTCTGACAATCCCATCATGCACCAGGAGGGCAGTAACCAGCAACTCCTCCATGAATCCCTCATCATGGCTGACCTGTCTGACAATCCCATCATGCACCAGGAGGGCAGTAACCAGCAACTCCTCCATGAATCCCTCATCATGGCTGACCTGTCTGACAATCCCATCATGCACCAGGAGGGCAGTAACCAGCAACTCCTCCATGAATCCCTCATCATGGCTGACCTGTCTGACAATCCCATCATGCACCAGGAAGGCAGTAACCGGCAACTCCTCCATGAATCCCTCATCATGGCTGACCTGTCTGACAATCCCATCATGCACCAGGAGGGCAGTAACCAGCAACTCCTCCATGAATCCCTCATCATGGCTGACCTGTCTGATAATCCCATCATGCACCAAGAAGGCAGTAACCGGCAACTCCTCCATGAATCCCTCATCATGTCTGACCTCTCTGACAATCCCATCATGCACCAGGAAGGCAGTAACCGGCAACTCCTCCATGAATCCCTCATCATGGCTGACCTGTCTGACAATCCCATCATGCACCAGGAGGGCAGTAACCAGCAACTCCTCCATGAATCCCTCATCATGGCTGACCTGTCTGACAATCCCATCATGCACCAGGAGGGCAGTAACCAGCAACTCCTCCATGAATCCCTCATCATGGCTGACCTGTCTGACAATCCCATCATGCACCAGGAGGGCAGTAACCAGCAACTCCTCCATGAATCCCTCATCATGGCTGACCTGTCTGACAATCCCATCATGCACCAGGAGGGCAGTAACCAGCAACTCCTCCATGAATCCCTCATCATGGCTGACCTGTCTGAAAATCCCATCATGCACCAGGAGGGCAGTAACCAGCAACTCCTCCATGAATCCCTCATCATGTCTGACCTCTCTGACAATCCCATCATGCACCAGGAAGGCAGTAACCGGCAACTCCTCCATGAATCCCTCATCATGTCTGACCTCTCTGACAATCCCATCATGCACCAGGAAGGCAGTAACCGGCAACTCCTCCATGAATCCCTCATCATGGCTGACCTGTCTGACAATCCCATCATGCACCAGGAGGGCAGTAACCAGCAACTCCTCCATGAATCCCTCATCATGGCTGACCTGTCTGATAATCCCATCATGCACCAAGAAGGCAGTAACCGGCAACTCCTCCATGAATCCCTCATCATGTCTGACCTCTCTGACAATCCCATCATGCACCAGGAAGGCAGTAACCGGCAACTCCTCCATGAATCCCTCATCATGGCTGACCTGTCTGACAATCCCATCATGCACCAGGAGGGCAGTAACCAGCAACTCCTCCATGAATCCCTCATCATGGCTGACCTGTCTGACAATCCCATCATGCACCAGGAGGGCAGTAACCGGCAACTCCTCCATGAATCCCATCATGTATCAGGAGGGCAGTAACCAGCAACTCCTCCATGAATCCCTCATCATGGCTGACCTGTCTGACAATCCCATCATGCACCAAGAGAGCAGTAACCAGCAACTCCTCCATGAACCCCATCATGCACCAAGAGAGCAGTAACCGGCAACTCCTCCATGAATCCCATCATGTATCAGGAGGGCAGTAACCAGCAACTCCTCCATGAATCCCTCATCATGGCTGACCTGTCTGACAATCCCATCATGCACCAGGAGGGCACTAACCGGCAACTCCTCCATGAATCCCTCATCATGGCCGACCTTTATCACCCACTTCCCTGCTCCAAAGGCCATGAAACTACACCCTGAACTGATATACCACATAATTAGCCATTGTTTTATTGTGTACTTTGTCAGTCAGGTGAAGTTTAATAACATTTATGAGGAATGTACCAGCACAATTATTACACACAGGTGTTGGCTTGGAAAATGCATGCTATGTTTGTGTTGTCAGAAGCAATTAAAAGAGGTTTGTCTGACAGAATTCCTCTAACCCTGATTTTTACAGCCTTGAATTACAAGAACAATGCAAACATGTTAATGCTTATAGTGCAAAAACGTGTTTCTTTAGTAGATGTGTACATATAATTCCTCTTCGAAACATAAAACATAATACAATTTCTTACATAAGTAAATGTTTCAGCGGACACTACATTATTTAAATATTTTTGTATATTTACTTGAAACTTCTTCGAAGGTTTGTTGTTTATTTTTCAAACAACCATATCATATATTTGGGAAAAACATGCTATCAGTCGGTGCTCTGTTTTATAGCTCATGTTGGACAAAACCATTTTATATGTGAGAACATTCCACACAAAAAAACAACAAAATGTTATATTCTACAAAGCGAAAAATCTATTCAAGCTTTACTATAAGTATATACCAGTGATTCTGGGTCTGCATAAGTAATCCACAGACATCAGATGATACAGACCCTTGCAGTGGCATATCACACTAATCTCACAACAGATTCAGTCTGTGTTAAAGTAGTTCCAGGAAGAGATGGCAAAAATGACACCTTTAATTAAATATAAATCATTGCTCAGGGAGTCAGAGGTCAAAATTAATGAGCCTCGCTCTGGAAAAACTGGGCTTAATGTATAGTAGTAAAGTGTCGTCCTAGATTAGCCGGTGCAGTCTGCAGTAATCTTTTGTTGACAGTGAAAGCAAAAATCCAGTTAATGTGGAAAGTGACATCACATTGAGCAAAGATATAATGAGCTATCAAAAATTGGGTACAACTGAGATGCACTGTTCATAAATACATTGTTTCCTGGAAACCTATTGGAAGAATGAAACCATTACCTCAAGAAACCAGTGGCCAAGGGTGTGGACCGGTTATCAGGTAGGACTCCTATTGTTGGATCATTACTGCCTTCATGAGCCACAGAAGTCATCAGTTATCTCTGAGAGTGTGCCCAGACCTACACACTGCTGCCATTCCTCCCCATGGGTCACCCTAATTGATCTGTCCTTTGTTTCCAGCACAATGCATCAATTATTGCCCTGCCCTTGTTCATTCTGGGTGGGGAATTGAAAGGTTGATGAGTGTTTATGAAACAAATCTTCTAATGGGGTTCTGTAAAAACAAATTAACAGTTGTTCAATACTATTAGCAACCAAGTCAAATAAATATGCTTGAAATAATATTATTCATTCACAGAATCCTGATGATATTTTCTTTTTACATGTCTTATTTCCTACCTTTATTAATCTAATTCCATGCATGATGAAACAAGACTATTTTCAAGCAATATGTGTCCCCTACCGGCTCCACCATTGTCAGATTGTTTTTTTTTTTCTATATATATTTGTTGCCATAGCAACCAGAATTTTTGATGTAGGAACAAAATGAAATGACGTGCATAATGTCAATATTGCCATCTATCCATGTTTCAAGTTTCATGAAAAAAATATGAAGAACTTTTAAAGTTATTGCATAATCCAGAAAAGTGTAACAGACTGACTGACTGACTGCCTGACTGACTGACTGACTGAGCGCAAACCATAAGTCCCCTCCGGTAAAACCGGTAGGGTACAATAAATTATTGTAAAAAAATATAATTAACAGATTTTCAAAAATTTTGCAATTGAATCATGTGTCCAAAACCAAGATATTTATGGAAGTTGTTGTAGTTCAAGATTTTAGCCACAGTGATCTTATTCATTTTAATTTAAATAAATGTATTCCAAATAAGTGCCAATTAGCTCCCAAACCAGACATTTAGACAAATTAAATTCTTTGTGTAAAAGAGAATTGTTCACTGTGCTGACAAGTCCTGAGAGCATTTTAAATACGGGCTTGAGAGCATGCTGAATAGGGGCTGCCTACAAATGGGACTGCTGCCATCTGAGAGTGATGAAGATAGAGGGGTAGATTGGCCCCTTCATCTGGCAGACAAGGGAAACATGAAGTGGGACAATTAGGGGACAAGCAAGCCTCAAGATGGGGTTGAGTTGACTGTGGGCTTTGCTTCACATCTGTCAGGACCAGTAATTTAGTGGTACAGCAATAATTACCAACCTTACAGACATGCAGTTTCCACAAACAGTTCACTTGCAATTCACATCTTGTAAAGCCCTAGTACCGCGTTTGTGTTGATTTTGCTCAATTTATGAACATGTACAAAACTTTCATTTTTTTCTACAACTTGGGCACATATTTACAGTAAGCATTAAAAACAATCAAAATCATATATATATATATTTGTCCATACTGGGAACTTATGTTTTGAATGGCCTTATCAGTAGTAGGCTAAATTTATCAGTAATATGCAAGAAATCCTCAGTAATAAGCTAGATATCACTAGTTATATGATAGTTATCATCAGTAATAGGCTTGTTATCATCAGTAATAGGCTTGTTATCATCAGTAATAAGCATTTTATCATCCGTAATATGCTATATATCATCAGTAATTGGCAAGTTATCATCAGTAATATGCTATGTATCACCAGTAAAAGGCTAGTTATCATCAGTAATAGGCTAGTTATCATCAGTTATAGGCTATATATCATCAGTAATATGCTAGTTATCATCAGTAATAGGCTATATATCATCAGTAATAGGCTATATATCATCAGTAATATGCTAGTTATGATAAGTAATAAACTAGTTATCATAAGTAATATGCTATATATCATCAGTAATAGGCAAGTTATCATCAGTAATATGCTTGTTATCATCAGATATAGGCTATTTATCATCAGTAATAGGCTATATATCATCATTTATAAGCAAGGTATCATAAGTAATAGGCTAGTAATCATCAGAAATATGCTATATATAATCAGTAATATGCTAGTAATTATCAGTAATAATCTAGTTATCATCAGTATGATGCTATATATCATCAGTAATAGGCAAGTTATCTTCAGTAATAAGCTTGTTATCATCACTTATATGCTAGATATCATCAGTAGTTTGCTAGATATCATCAGTATTAAGCTATATATCATCAGTAGTAGGTTAGATATTATCAGTAGTATTATATATATCATCAGTAGTAGGGTAGATAACATCAGTATTAAGCTAGATATCATCAGTTATGGGCTATATATCATCAGTAAAAGGCAAGTTATCCTCAGTAAAAGGCTAGTTATCAAAAGCAATAGGCTAAATATCATCAGTAGTAGGCTAGATATCATCAGTAGTATGCAATATATCATCAGTATTAAGCTAGATATCATCAGTTATATGCTATATATCATCAGTTATAGGCTATGTCATCAGTAATAGGCCAGTTATCATCAGTAATATGCTAGTTATCATCAGTTATAGGCTATATATCATCAGTAGTATTCTAGATATCATCAGTAGTAGGCTAAATATCATCAGTATTAAGCTAGATATCATCAGTAAAATGCTATATATCATCAGTAAAAGGCTTATTATCATCAATCAGAGATGTTTATGTTCCAATTTAAATCACATGTCATTCGTTTTATAAAAAGATAGCGTGCTCATTGCAAACTAATGCCGATAAAACATGATTCTGTTTGAAGACCTACTAACAAAGTATTACGAATATAGAAGTACATGTACAATGTATATGTTTATTTAGAAGAACTATATTATTCTAATTATTAGTAGATGTATTTGCTGCCAATAACATACCTTGCTACTTGAATGTTTTTTGTGTTTGTTATAAGAACATTTTTTAATAGGAAATATAGAGAATACTATGTTAGTGTGATTGTGTACTTAAATTTATCCCACGAGTGAAGAAAGGTTTACATGGCGAGGCTTGCCGAGTCTTGTTAGCCTTTCTGAGACGAGTGGTATAAATTAAAGTTCACAATCACACTTACAAAGTATTCTATTTATCCTACAAAATAATAAAAAAAATGTAACCTGTTTTTTCTGTTCATCATACCTCTATGTCCACGATTTTACCGGAAAAGAATATGACTTTTGTCGTTTGACATGTTTATAATGACGTCATGAGCACACGCGCTTGATACTTGTAAAAAATGTTTTATGCTGTTTGTGTTGCATTTTGTGTTTAAAATATATAACATCTTGGTATCATATTGTTTGTTTTGTTGAATCTGATTCGATTTTACTAAAAATGACTACTTTTTAGTTGATTCCCAGTAATATGACCTTCCTCCACACATGACTAGGTGTGGGATAAACATAGGTGTGGGATAAACCTTATCTTTTCTTTATGGGTCGTATTGTGTTTTATAAAATCATTTACCTGTAGGATAAAGTATTACTCACAACTAAAGTGAGTAAATAAAATCACTCACTATCACAAACTGTTATCATACTATTTTGTGTTTGAAATTAGTGACTTTTTTGATGTTCTTAAAGCATCTAAAAGGGGTTTATTTGGCTTGGTATATAAAGGTTGAATGGGTGAAAGCCACCATTCAAGGATTTTTAATGGCAGCAAGTTATAATGTCCCCCAAGCCACCAACCAATTGTGGGAAAATGTGTTAACAAGTGTTAAAATATAGTTACATAAAAATGACAAGTTCAATTTAAAGTTAATTTATTTCGTGTCAAGTTAAGTTAATTTCTTCAAATGAATTGTCACTTATTGCTCCAAATGTTGTTACAGATCAGTGCCCTTATTTCACTTAATTGAAAAAAAAGCTTTAAAACTTGTAATAAAACTTTTTATCAGCTGACAGAATAAAATTGAGTACAACATGTATCCATTTAAATGTGCAATAAAACTTGTTTAATTTACCTAACAGCTTTTTTCAATGAAAGCAAATAGGGTCAATGAAGCAATTAAGAATTTAAAGAAGCTGGTATCAGAAATCAGTATGACAAAACATCCATAAACAATATTCAGAAAGTATCAATTACAGTCAATTGTAAGAAGTAAAACCACTTACCATTTAATGTATACATAACTATTTCTTTGCGTTATAAATTTAATATAAATCATATCTTAATGAAGTTTGAAATAGGCACAATGTTTGGTTACAGTATGTGTTTTTTAATGGTTACAGTTTCTACGAGGATTTATTTTCTGATGTTATAATTTTATATTTGTAATGGGTGACAGTCTGATTGTAAAAACAGTAATGTCAGACAATAAGGTGTTATTCATGGACAATACAAATTTAAAGACTTGTAAATAAGGCCACATTTTTCTACACAAATGGTTCGACCATGAAATGATCTTGCTTTGTCAACTAAGAACTCGCTAAGCTTATCACTGATACACACATGTTCAAAACACCACATACTCAAAATCAAAGCGCTGAAGTCACTGCAGTTGTTTGCTATTGCATAACCTTTGACGCAACTCATTTTTCAAAATTAAGGTATCGCTTTTTAAATCGCAAGTTTGAAATATACACAACCCATTCAAATTTATAAAGGGTGTGTCTGAATGCGCAGGTCGAGATGTGTGTGCACTGTTTATCATCCTTTTGATGTTATAGAGATAACTTAGACAACATAACAACAACATGTCCCTTTTTAGACGTTCTGAAGGCATGGACAATATTATGAAAATTGTATAATGAGAACAAGTTAATATAAAATAAAATCTGCAATCACCATCATATTAAATGAACATTGTTGGAATATCGATACCTTTCTCATTAAGAATATAATTTCATGATGGGGTTTCCCTTTACAAAACTTTTTTGATACCATATAACAATTCAAACTATACAAGAAGATAATTGATGAAAATAAATAAAAAATAAATCGCGAGCAATACTTTTAACTCACGAATTAGGTAGTCATAAAGATCGGTATAGAACACTAATGCGCTTTTTCGGGGTAGCTGTTTTACCCAGCTTTTCACCTTAAATGACATCTCCGTAACGCGAGCAGATCCGAATGAATACATTCGAATATTTCAATGGCTGATTCGAGAAAACTTTGGCCAGATCACTTCGTCTGTGCACAGCGTAAAGGATGTAACACAAATTGTGCCAAGTTACAATTACGCGTAAACATCCATCTCGCTGAATTTCATGGTCTGTAATCGTCAGGGGAAGAAATAATGGTCTATCGATAAACGTTGATTACATAGTTTTGCTTTCAAGATGAGGAAACAAAAAACTTCCGAAAGAGTATAGTGTCACGATAAGGGGGAAATCGTTTAATTATCTAACCACACATGTTTGCCGTACTCGGTCAGCCCGTCTGGAAATTGTTCCTGAACGCCCGAATAGGCTACCCTTATTTGTCAGATTGCTATTAATAACACAGTTTAAATTCAATTTTATATTGAAAAGCATTGTTCTTAAATGTGTCATTTACAATACGCAATGATATTTTTAAAGACCCGCGTCATGCGAAAATGGGTTTTATGCCATATGCGGCCCTCATAGCTATAGCCCAGCATGCGCATCTCGCAGTCTGGTCCGGAGATGCATAATGAGACCATTACACCTTGCGTGATTTTATAGCGGACAGCGTCGCCTCTGACCAGATTTCCCAATTGCGCAAGCTGGTCTTGAGCTACGCTGGCCGAAACGCCATAAGACCTATTTTCGCATGACGAGACTATGAAAGTTTGATTTGAATGTGTCGAAAGAAAACTGCATGTTAATCAAATAAAGACATACTATATATTTCGATGGAGAAGAAATAAACTCATAAAAAGCCGTGTGAAGACACACATAATCTGCTGTAGTAATTTTTTTTCTACGAACACTATTGTGTGGTTTGACTATAATAACACATAGTTCATGCGGTGGATATGTGACTAACAAGTGGGAAAATACACAATAATTTTCAATCTAATTATTCAGAAACGTAAATTTTCTAACTTTATTTCAAAGTTAGCATTTACGCCGAATATTGTTATCACCCGTGCAATTTAGAAGACAGGAGAAATCGTCACGAGTCGCATATTCACCGCATCAGCTGCTGTGCTGCGCGCGCATGTGTGTATTTCATTTACTCTGCGTCTTCGCGAATGCATCTATTGGCTGACCTGCACCTGTGACCTTTAAGGAGAGCTGTGTTATGCGATTTTAACGTAACACGCAGTGGACTATTTTCATGACGCAAACATTGCATTTTGATTCACAGGTGGTTAGCGTGAGTGTATCCGTCGATGTGTTTGAGTCTAACAAAGAATGAATCACAACATAATTATAATAATAACTGTATTGGTATCAACGAGCATTGAATAAAATTCTCAAGCAAACCACATTAATTTTTTGTTAATTATTTTTCGACAGAAATTTTATTTTTATTTCATTTCTTTCCGTTTCATCTTCATTCATTTTCATGTAAATGTGTAACTTCTCACCCCCCCCTCCCCCGCTACCAATAGTTTTTTACGAACGTACCATGTAAGCAAATGTTTGAAGCCCATTGCCAATCGATTTAACTTTACTGCATTAGCGTTTTACAGGACATGTCACGTGTCAGTTATACTATAATACTCCCCTTTGTGTCATAACAACATATTTATCTTGATTTCGAAACAGCCAAAATATGTATGCATGGATTGCATTGGATATTAATGTATTTCATGCATACGGTAATTCAAACTTAATTTTGTTTAAACATTGGACATTATTATTAGTTAAGAACGAAAATTAATATTTGACGAATAATTATTAGCACTATCGCATGATAGTGTATTGCAATCTTGACATCCCATTGATGAAGTTCCTTGTATTAGCACTATCCCATGATAGTGTATTGCAATCTCGGCATCCCATTGGTGAATTTCATGTTCTCTAATCTATTAATAGCCTTAGATTATGAATGACCTGTGCGCAAGAATACACTCCGTAGCACATAGTGGACTATTTAACCATTCATAACATAAACATACTCTGCGACATGTATAGTGAACAAATTTAGTTTTTTTTTACTTTTACTATATACGATGCGTTCAAAACTATTCCATTTAACACGATATTCATATTATGTGTCAATTTGTAAATGAATATAGTTCAAGAACTGAAACCGCGCCGCAAACTCCTTTTTGCACGAATGCTTACAGGTTCGTTGGTTAATAATAGCTAAGACACTTCGAATCAGAATTCGTGGTCTAGTAACCTTAGTGGTTGGCAAGCGAACAACTAAAAAAAGGTGTATGAACATTTTGTTAGCCATTTTGAGCAGTAAATTGGAAAATATGACACAAAAAGAAACGCCAAACATACACAACAAATACGCTTGCCCACCAGTCAGACTGCCCGTCTGACCTAGATTCGTCATTTGAAAAGTATGGCTAGAAATGAAAACAGACTTGAAAAAAAAAGGAAGCTTCTATCCAACTTAGCTGTAATCAGGGAACAAATGAAGAATTCTGCAAGTCTAATTAATGAGAATAACCAATTTGCCAGACATTTATAAACATTGCAGGAACATGTCTTATCTGCAGACATACACAGTGATCATGAACACAAGAAAATTGTCTAAGATGCCAGGTAATTGATTGTTTTCACTCAGGAATTATCATCATTTCATGCTCAAGGTAATTTGTTAAGGTAGAACAAGTAACAGGTGAGCCTCTTGCATTCAAGTTCAGCCATTCAGGCCTCTATATCCCAGTGTCCCATGTCAGTCAATACTTCTGTCAAGGTACATACTGACATAACCCAGCCATAAACAGTCTGCAGCCAATGGAAACTTGAGCGCAGCAGCCAAATGAGTTTGTTAAAAATCCAGCCAAATAAGTTTGTACAAAAATCAGTTAATACAGTACTATAGCAAATAGCAGACTTCACAAATGACACCAATTTTTTAAATTTTAATGATGTGTAGGGTGTTAATTGTATTGTTCTCAGACCATAAATCATGATGGCATCAAAACCAGCATGTGGTGTGGGTGTATCTGATCTCTCTGTCCATTATGACTTATTATGTCTTACATAAGGCTAGTTGACATGTCACAGATACAGATAGATACTGAACTACTGGGAGGCAATCAGTCACCATAGATACAGGATAGGACTGCCTGCCAGGTAGTCCGGTATCGCTGAGGAACTGGGCTAGATTGCATCCTTTCTGATACATTTTATCAAACATCATGAAATCTTAATCTAGCAGATTATCATGCACAACCTTTTTTCAATGCCAATCTAAAATATATTTTATTTTTCTGTATTAAATATGATAGATAGTTTGACATACAGATATATACATGGAACAATAACAACAGAGATAAGTTATTAGCATTAATTAAACAGCGAATAATATCTTTTCCATGGAACTTAAATACTTCACATATTACTTTTAAATTTTAATTGCTCTTGTTTATATATACAGTCAAGCTTGTGCTTGCGACCACTTGAATGAAGCGACTTTTGTCGCTTTTTGAAGAGTTTCAGTGCACGTTAAATCGCGAATAAGTTTGGAGTCAGACAAACCCAAATTCTCTGCAAACCGTTAATTTTACATTGTATTTAGTAAATTTTAGAGTAAGAAAAAACAAATAAACCACATTTTAAGTAAAACATTGTTTTATTCATTTTATTTATATTTAGATTCATTTGATTACAAAAGTTAAAATCATTGTGTCAAAAGGAGATAATCCTTCTTCTGGATTTAAAATCAAAGGTCCGCATTCTTCCCAAATGACCTTTTTTTATTTAAAGACCATTTTATTAAGAGACCACTTTTGATTATACTCCCTTTAGTGGTCTCTAAACACAAGATTGATAGTATATTTATTGTAAAAACCCATTAAGTCGGCCTATTTATGAATTTATAAAGCCTGTGCCTTTAAAAAAAAGTATAATGTGTGACCTCAAAATTTACCAAGTGTGTTTTGTTGTGGAATTTGATAACTCATGATTTTGTAGCTATGGAAACATAATTTTCCTCTGCTACTGCAAACCCAATATAAAATGCCACATGAACTGACTTTCATTTGAGCTCTGGAAAAAAATGGGGCTTAATGCATGTGCATAAAGTGTCGTCCCAGTCCATACAGGCTAATCAGGGTTGACACCTGCCGCCTAAACTGGATTTGCGCTAATACAGTGAAAACTCGCTATTAAAACCACTTGTGGGACTTTTGAAAAGTGGTCTTAATAGCGAGGTGGTCTTAATTATGAGTTTTCATGAATTTTCAGAGCTCCCTTTGGCTCTAAATTTTCTGTAGTCAAATTTACCTTTTTTTTATGTCTTAATTCTTATTATTTTGGATATGTTATGGGTGATAATGTAGAAAACTTTGTTGCCTACTGGAAGTTTTTGTAGCCGAATTTCCTTATTTGTAGCCATAATGTGGTGAATGGCGGAGTAAGCCCTGATTTTGATGGACAGATCATACAAATGGTAAATATTCAATGAACTTTATTCGTTGTGCAGGCATAATAACAGTAATCAATAAATTCAGTGTAGAAAGATAGTATTTCAAGCTTTTCAAACAATAACTGAAACATAATTTTTATCATGATACTATCCTTTTGGTAATCTCAGATAAGACTCGCGATCTTTACTTAAAGAAACAGTCAATTGTTGTTTTCTTAGAAGAGCTTTTAACAGAGATTTTCCATAACTCGCGTTGATTAAATCAATCTTTTCTTTTAAACACAACTCCTTCCGTTTTTGCGTATCCATTTTGAATAACGATATGGCACACATGTCGGTTTTTATATAAAAACAAAACTTCTCTTATTCATTTATCCTTACTGTTAAATTATTCGCCGTCTTCAATCTTTAAAGTGTGTACCCAACAATAACCAATATCATAGACTTGATAATATTAGCTAATTATGAATGAACAATCAAGGGTTAAAAAGAATAACAATGGCCGAAAATCTTACACCTAGNGCTAATCAGGGTTGACACCTGCCGCCTAAACTGGATTTTCGCTAATACAGTGAAAACTCGCTACTAAAACCACTTGTGGAACTTTTGAAAAGTGGTCTTAATAGCGAGGTGGTCTTAATTCTGAGTTTTCATGAATTTTCAGAGCTCCCTCTGGCTCTAAATTTTCTGTAGCTAAATTTAACTTTTTTTATGTCTTAATTTTTATTATTTTGGATATGTTATGGGTGATAATGTAGAAAACTTTGTTGCCTACTGGAAGTTTTTGGAGCCGAATTTCCTTTTTTGTAGCCATAATGTGGTGAATGGCAGAGTTATAAGCCCTGATTTTGATGGACAGATCATACAAATGGTGAATATTCAATGAACTTTAATCGTTGTGCACGCATTATAACAGTAATCAATAAATTCAGTGTAGAAAGATAGTATTTCAAGTTTTTCAAACAACAACTGAAACATAATTTTTATCATGATACTATCGTTTTGGTAATCTCAGATAAGACTCGCGATCTTTACTTAAAGAAACAGTCAATTGTTGTTTTCTTAGCAGAGCTTTTAACAGAGATTTTCCATTACTCGCGTTGATTAAATCAATCTTTTCTTTTAAACACAACTCCTTCCGTTTTTGCTTATCCATTTTGAATAACGATATGGCATACATGTAGGTTTTTATATAAAAACGAAACTTATCTTATTCGTTTATCCTTACTGTTAAATTATTCGCCGTCTTCAATCTTTAAAGTGTGTACCCAACATTTATAATAACCAATATCATAGACTTGATAATATTAGCTAATTATGAATGAAGAATCAAGGGTTAAAAAGAATAACAATGGCCGAAAATCTTACACCTAGCAGTCGATGCAAATACAATTGTCGCAAATACCGTTGTAGTTAATTGTCATTAATTCGTACACAATGGCTTCGTACACAAACCAGATCGAACCACAACACTCAATCAAGGTGTTGAAATTACTGGTCTTTTGGCGTGTGTCAATTTAGAGCAATTTCGTTTATTGGTACTGATTAAAGTGGTTGTAATAGCGGATTAGCGGGTTGGTTGGATTAGTGAGTGTAACGACCATTTAAATATAGAAGGAAAAATTCGGGACTGAAAAATGGTAATACTGAGGTGGTCGTTAAGCGAGTTTTTACAGTAATGAAAATTCAATAAAAGAGGATAGTGTTTTCCCTGACAAGCCTGTGCAGACATTGATGACACTTAACACATATGCATTAAGCCCTGTTTTCCCAAAGCTATGCTCATTTATTTCACATGCAGACACCAGGGTTAGATACATGTTTGTCTGTGTGAGTGCACATGTGACTGGGACTCCTTCCACAACCACATCAAACCCCACAGGAAGTACATTTTGGAGCTATTGTGGGGGTTCCATATATCATTTTCAGTACTGATTGCAGACTATTAGTCTCACTGAGCAGTGTTCTGGGAATACTGAGCTTAATGCATGTGCATACATTATTGTCCTAGATTGGCCTGTGCAGTCTGCACAGGCTAATCAGGAATGACAATTTTCGCCGACAGCACAGGCTCATCTGGGTTAATACTTTGCGCACATGCATTAAGCCCAGTTTTCAAGTTGCCAGCTCATATTGATTATCATTTTCAGTACTGATTGAAGACCATAAGTCACACTTAACTATACTAGACAAATGCCTATGTAAGGAGATTAAAAGACACTGCCAAAATAAAGAAATAATTGTTTCTTTGATACTGTAGCCTTTTTTAGAAATTGTCAGGAAGCTCATTTATAATTGTAAAGCTCTAAATAATTGGCTTCTGTCAGTAACGTACTGTAAAACCATTAAATTTCGTGTGGTACGAATTTTCGTGGATTTGGTTGGTCTGCTGAACCACGAATTCAAGTACCAACGATTATTTATACATTTTCAATCCGAAATCGGTCATTTCCAGTGTCATTTCCGACATTTTCTTTTGTTGTCTTTGCAGGGTCGGGCAATCCTGCTATAGAAGGAGAACGTGTCTGAACTGTTCCCGTTATCAACCATTTTGAAAGAGATATTGTTTCATTGAGATATGCAAGTTAATACAATATGTTGTTTTCTTGATAAGTGTTTGGGTAATAATACTTTTTAAATCAAGCACGGCATTTAAACTGTACATCAACGATTGTTCTCTTTTACGTGACGTTGTCAAATTAACAGTTTTGAGATTAATCACAATTGTCAATTAGTGCCAATTAAAGTTAAAAGAGACATAACGGTTTTCAAACATGTATTTTGGGGACCTTATTACTCAATTGTTACTACTAGGGGACCGATTGCGCTGAGAATTGCAAATATTGTCAAAACAACATTGAGGGCAATTAGCAAGCGGGGACCCACAAGTGCGCAGCTTTATCGCTCTTATCGACAATTATCGGCAACACTTTCATGCTTTAGTGCACATTAACCTCAAGTCTTGCTGTCAACACAGATAAGCAGATTATGCTTCGTTATTACTCTGGTTGTTTTAATAAAAGTTTAATTATCATGACGGTCAGTCTTCCCCGAAAATTTGAAATCCACGAAATTACGTGTCAACGAATTAGTTGTTTTTTTATTAAACCACGAAATTTCTTACGGACGAATTTCTATACGTTTACTGTATTACGGAAGTGATGTTTTACAGTACAACTATAGTCTGATAAAACAAACATCTGTATTGCGCTTGCCCGCTTGCTTGTTACATGCTCAAACAGGAAATGTTTCATGTAATATTTTTGATTTTGTACACTGGATTTTGTTGATATGTTACAAAACTCTTTCCATGCTGTCAGACAGATAAGATTTTAATGGGAGTGTTTATATAGTTGAAAGATAAGTCACTAGGAATTGCTTTGTAAATGAAATAAAGAAGTACTGAACCACAATCAGTCTGTTACAGGAAAACAAACACAGCAAGAATAAGTCTCCTTGAAAGATCCAGACATCACATCCTAAGATTATGATAACACACAAGTTGTAGCTTCCCTCTGCTTCGGAGAAAACCAGGAAAACATGGTCAATAATTGAGCCTCACACTGGGATATGAGTACGTGCGTAAAGTGTTTCACAGATGAGCCTGTGCAGTCTTCACAGGCTAATCAGGAATGACACTTTTCCCGTCAACTGGATTTTCACTAAGGAGACTTCCTATAAACAAAAAATACCATAAAAACAAAAAGTGTGGTCCACGATAAGCCTGTGCGGTCTGCAATGATTCATTTATCCCGGTCTTCCAAGAATGTGCCACAAATGCTATTAATACATCACTGTGCATCTTTAATGAACAGATTAATATCAATACCACAACACATCTAATCTGATAATCCGAAGGATGTCATTCTTTAACTTTGTCAATAAAATTCTTTCATTAGTTTTCATTACCCCAATGTAACACCTGACCCTAAATGACAGATGGTCACGACCCCCCATGCCTGTATTATGACCTTATAGGTGCAAGATTTCCACGGGTATCCATGCCCATCACTGTGTGTGGCCATGTAGGGTGTCGACCCACCACTCCCACTCTATTAGGCCTCCATGATCATTGACAAATTGCTGGATTGATACGTCTGATTTTATTGCAGTAAAATTGCAGTAAATTGTCTGTGTGCACCATTTGTAAATGTTTTACTTTGAAATAAAAGATACACTCTCAGGCTTGCAGTGCAACTAAACAAATAGCTGCAATTGATTTCCATGGTTTTAACAATTATTTTTAGTATTCAATTACTCAGTCTTTGGAGGCTGATGATGAAGGTGGCACTTGTTAAATTTACTATCATTATTGAGTGTTAATATTCATCCTATATTGTCCCTACTTTGTCTGTTGATAGAATTGTACAAAATTACATGTATTCCTGACTTATATCTTCAAGCATCTAGCCTGCTGTAACTCGTTAATCTAGTATATAACATTCATTTGTGTGTGTATTTTTCAATGTATATGAGGTTCTTTCACACCTGAGGCTGCAGTATGTGTGGACCCACAGTGTGTCCCAGCACTCCAACCTTATTAACTTACTGGACTTAAAGGTTGGGACGAAATTTGAATTATAGCTGCAATTTCAATCTATCTTTAGTTGTAACGGAAAGATTTTCAATTTTAATGTGGTCTTGTGTTATGGGGGGCAGGCAGAGTAACCTGAGGAAACCCCACCTTTCCCGTATGGTGACCACCAACCAAACTCACATGCTTCCGGGAAAGGGGATTGAACCTGGGTCACCTTGGTGAGAAGCATGTGTACCATCCACTGCTCTAACAAGACAGCATTTGCCATTAAGTTTTCCCTGATCTGTTCCATTCATTCATTCTGGCCTTAAGGTGGGATTTTTTTTTCTTGACATTTCATTGAATATTAACCTGCATACAACAGATATGATGAAAAAGTAACAATCTTTTACATACATTTAAAAGTTCTAAAATAATTGATATGTTAATAAAAATGGCAATGTGAACCAGGTTTTATTACTATGACAGCTATCTGTGAAATGGCCACAACTTCAGGCAGGCATGAAATACATAGGACTGAGTTCCATGTCCACCCTGGGTAAACAGAGCCTGGGGCAACACGTTGTATTCCCATCATATTTTCTGCACTGATGCCCTTGATATATAGCAAGTAGGCATCACCTGATAAATTTTGTCCAAGCAGACTCTTTACAATGATATGAAACAAAGATCCCCTGCAAAACGTCATAAATATTAGTTAAACAGATTAATTGAGCCTGGTTCTAAGAAAACTGGGCTTAAAGCATGTGCGTAAAGTGTTGTCCCTTATTAGCCTGTGCAGTCCACACAGACTAATCAGGGACGACACTTTCCCCTATTATGGCTTTTTTGTTACAAAAAAGTATATTCTAAACGAAAATCCAGAGTAGGCCAAAAGTCTTGTCCATGATTAGCCTGTTTTGACTGCACAGGCTTATCTGGAACGACGCTTTACGCAATTGCATGAAGCCCAGTTTTCCCAGAATGAGGCTCAATTGAACAAGAGGGCCTTGCTGGTCCTATATCGCTGAACTGAGAAACACTCCTTTTGGTATATAACAAATACAAACAAGCAACCAATAAATACAATGGCTGAACTGAAAAGAGATAAGAATTTCATGAAGACATAGTGTGTTATTAGTTGCCGACCTAGTTTAAAGCCCATTATTATACTTGGTTTAGATATTGTCAAGCCAAACATTCTGACAAAATTTCATCAAGATTGATTCATAAATATGGCTAGTATAGTGGTAACATGGTTCTTCTACAGTTTGACCTGGTGACTGGTTTTTACCTCACATGACCCAGGTTCAATTTTGACCTTTATTGTCAAAACAATCTGACAAAAATTCATTAAGATTGAATCATACATGTGGCTGCTAGAGTGGTAAAACATTTTTTCGAAAATAAGACCTGGTGACCTTGTTTTAAGACACGCTTGACCCTGATTAAAACTTCATCTACATATTTTATGAACATTGTTCTTACCAATGTTCATCAAGATTAAGTAATAAGATTGGACATGCTGACCTATTTTTGGACGCATATGACCAAGACTCAAACTTGGCCTAGATATTGTAAAGATAGCATTCTGACCAAGTTTCATCATGATTGAGTCATAAATGTGGCCTCTAAAGTAGTAATAAGGCTTTTCTAAGATTTGATCTTCTGACTGACAGACTCTGGACACAAGTGATAAAAATTCAATAGATATTGTCAAGAGAAACATTCTGAATAAATGTCATAAAGATTGAATGAACAATTTGGCCTCTAGAGTGGTAACAAGGTAACAGTTGACAGTTCTCAATGCACAACACATGCCCTTGAAGCTGAACATAAACTGATCAAAATAGCTCATGCTCAAATGAGCTAAAAAATTAAATAGTGAAATGCTTCTATCAACTTAACTTCCGTTTTGCATAAGAGTTGAGGTAATAATTGGAAGTACAATGGTGATATCTTGCTACCAACATCTTCATCAATGTTTTTGAAGTTCAAATTAAATGGCTAGGCTCGCAAGATATCAATATCATTTATTTCTGAAAATGGGCAATTATTTTTACAGACTATTAGCTTTAAGTACAATTTGCGCATGTACAAACATTGACATCATTTATACCTGCAATTTTCCACCCATCTTGATCCAAAGTCATCATGTCATGTCTAATCACAACAAAGTGACATTAATTGAAATATGAGAACCCTTTTGATTGGCCTGACATCCATTAAACATGACCAATGGCATTGTTAACCTATTTAACTAAAATTTTAGTAGTAAAAGACGAGCTGAAAACCTATACTACTTATGTTGGTAAGGGAACTCCATCTGTCCAGACAGACTGTGGTCTGACAGACCCAGGTTAATGGAAGATGTGGTACTCATTCCACCATGCATGAAGATTTACAGTGAAAGCCTGTCAAGGCATGTCAGCATGTTGGTGACACATTGACACTTTAGCAATAAAAATTCATCAGATACCTGTGATCTTTAAATTATTACTTCATGAAACACAACCTTAAAATTGATAGGTTAAAAATGAATGAGTAATAAAACTCTTTTTAAGATGGAATTTGAACACAAATATCCTTTGGAAATGGTGTATTCTTATAACTTATGAACGCAATTATAATGTCTCTTTAATTGAATGTACAGATCTTTTTTATTAGCATCTCCAATTGCACAGGCAAATGTTTATGACATCTAAAACACTTTTTACAACATATGCCCTTACATTTGAGAAGCCTTTTTTAAATTCAATTTATCAATTGAAACAGTGGACTGAAAACTATGTTGACATTTAATATGAGTAATTGAATGTGTCACCATAAAAGCGATTGAAACTGCTCAAGTATTTTTTTAAAGCTCTTTTTTCTTGCTATAGTATTTACAAATGCACCTAACAATGGAATTTCATTCATAGCAAAGTGAAATTATTTAAGGAAAGGAAATAAAAACATTGATAAGATGATTTTATTATTGTATTGCAATTGCATACCAAATTTCTGCACCTATTCCACCAAATTTTAAGAACACATTACCTAAGCACGATGTTGGTACATGCAGCAATATGTATACAGCAAATGAAAGATAACTATAAACGCTTCCATAGGTCACTTCGATTTTCTCTCAAAACTCTATTTTATAATCCTTAATGTACATCCATAAATTATTCATAGTTTCGAGTTTATTGAGAGTGCCTATCAGCATGCATTTTGTTTTATTTGGATTGAAGGACATATTATGTTCAGAATACCATTTTGAAATACCTTTTTGACTAATCAACGTTTCCAACCTTTATGTATTGTTGTCTTTTTGTGAGAAAAGACTTAAAAATTGCTAAAGCATTATCTGAGAAATGATATAACAGTATATACAGTAAGATTCCATGATCAATTAGATCGAAGGCCTTTTTAAGATCAACAAACAATCTCCCAACTGCTTTTCGATTATCCAGATTTAGATGGAGAGATGGATAGACAGAAGGACTGCATGGTGTTACACCTATAATCCCCTACAATAAAACAGGAGAAATAACAATAACAAATCCACAGACTTTTGTATATTTGTTGCTAGTCAAACCTTGGTATTGGTGGTTGATGAGCTTGATTATAAATCATAACAGAATTGTTGCCAGTAAAAGATCATCCTTAACTGATCTTTCCCACTCTTGCAGAAGCCATGTGAATATGCAACCAGTATAAAACAAGACCGCATGTGAGTAACTCACAGTCTGTTCAGGTTTTATGCTGTTTGCTGCTCATTAGTTTCTTAGGGTTGTAAATGAAGCCTTTACTTCAAAACTTGAATCTGTTTAGAAAGGTCTTTAATTTATTTGATTTTCTAAGGGAATACAAACCAGTCAAAATGCGTATCTAAGTGGTTAACCGATAAAAAGCAATATTTGCCATAGTTATCATGACGACAAATACCTGTGACTGATGATCAGGAGCGCTCTAATGACTGAGAGACAATTAACATAGAGCATTGTGTGTCCTTGGTGGATCATTGTGTGTCCTTGGTGGATCATTGTGTGTCCTTGGTGGATCATTGTGTGTCCTTTGTGGATCATTGTGTGTCCTTGGTGGAGCATTGTGTGTCCTTGGTGGATCAGTGTGTGTCCTTGGTGGATCATTGTGTGTCCTTGGTGGATGATTGTGTGTCCTTGGTCCTGGTATGCCGTCAATAACAAGGCGCGTGTCACAGTCATCCGGAGACTATCATAAGTAGTGTGTGACCTGTAATTAGGTCACACATGATACTGAGGGCATCATAACAGAAGCCATTGTTGAGTGATCATCAAATGTTTATATTTGTTAGGATATACAGCATTGTGTATGTTCCTTATGAGATTGTTAGACAACAATGGGATGGTCACGGTTATTAGGAAACAGTAATTGGAAGGTCACTGTTATTTCAAAGCTGTCTTATGTGTTAACTCAGAAGCATTTGATTTACTGTCCAATTATTGTGAATTTTGATTTTTTAATAGCTTGTTACTTTAATTTATCAACCATTTCCCGTTTAGAAGCAAAGTGAAAATGGCTATATGCAACCAGCATAAAACCAGAACAGCCTGTGAGTAACAGGTGAATGACATCAGAAAGCAAATCTTAACTGAATGTGGGAGATTTATAAGTATCCTGACCTTGGTTGTAAAGTTTCAGTTCTTTTTTCACTGCAGCAACAAAAACACCATTAAACACGACATGCTGTCAATTATCTCTGAAGAATGATTCATTTTTCTGCATGACACCCCTGTGCATGAATAATATGGAGAATAAATCCTTTGATAATACTTACTAATAAGGTACATAGCCCATGTATCAAGATTAAGATGTTTGCTTTTTATGCCATTGACAATAAACTTTTAGAAATGTGTTTTTTTTTATCAAAACTATCAGCAATTTAAAAAGGTTGGTCAATTGAATACTAATATATCAAATGGATGGAGCATGAAGGCTTTGAATAGATTTCTCATTAATCAGTGATGGTCAGTTGGATTTGATAAGTCAAGGTTCTCAATGAAATCACCTCCCTTGTAATTTACCAATAAGCTAACTGCCATAGAATGGGCAAAGTGTACCAACAGTTTGTGACAAGCTTTTAGAGATATAATTATATTTAAATGCAAAATAACATACCATTAGAACAAAACATTAAAGTTTTAAAGAAATACTTCAGAAACAACAGATTAAATCATTATGTTTTTTTTTGCCATGATATGAAAATGTAATTACCAATTGAACGAGACAGAAGTCATGTTAACATGTAAAATCATTCTTGTTTTACATCAATTAAAAAGGCATAAAACTATTAAATTACAAATACTATTTAAGTCCTTATGTAAGTACACATTCCTGTTACATGGACCAACCAGTTCATTACTGGCAGAAAGTCAACCAGTCAATTACTGGCAGAAAGTCATGGATATTTGATAAATGAGCCTTGCTCTGGGAAAATAGGTCTTAATGCATGTGCGTAAAGTTTCATCTTAGATAAGCCTGTGCCTTTCCCACAGCCACAAGCTAATCAGGGACAACACTTTCCGCCTAAACTTGATTTTCGCTAAGAAGAGACTTTGTTTAGAAAAAAAAAACAATAAAAGCATAAAGTGTCATCCCTGATTAGCCTAGCTGTGAAGACTGCACAGAGTAATCTGGGTTGACACTTAAGGCACCTACATAATGCCCCATTTTGCTAGAGCGAGGCCCAAAAGGTTTAGTGCAGATTAAGTGACAAGCCTCTGTTGGTGACAGGAGATCCCTGCACAGTTCACAGTCTGAATGTGAAGGGACAAACATTCACCAGATAATGAGCCTTAATGGTTGGCTGTCACCTACACATCCACTAAAAAGACTGTTACTGTATCCCTTTGTAAATAAACAGTGACAAGTTATTAGCAGCTATTTATCTGGTGTATTCAATTTCTTTAATGTTCTATGACGAATCCATTATGTCAAAGTGCATATTTTGCACTCTAAGAAGTCTTCAAACTATGCTCTTGACTTAAACATTAGCAAAAAGGTAAGGGCATTAACTCCAAAAGTGCATAATGCAGAGTGACTTTTCTTATACATTGCACTTTCCCCTCAATCAAACTATTAAGTTTCATATTGATAGTTTTCATAGTCCAACAGTTTTACTCCATACAAAAACTGCCTGTTTGTCACAATGTTGACCAAGAATATCCCCCAGAACATTTGTTGTAATATGTAGAAAATTTATAATAAACAAATAAAAAGTCACAAAATACGCCCTTTTTAAGGTCTGGGTAACATTGATTTGTGACAGATTTGTTGCACAAATGATGGCACAGAAAATAAGGGAGACAACAAGAAATATGGCAATTACATTAATCAAGATATTTAACGTTTAATTTATTAATCTCATTTAATTAAAAGAAGCAAATTTGATGAATAGATATCCCCCGCCAAACTAGAGCTTTGTCACAGACGTGACCTTTACCCCCACATGCTGCATTGACACAGAATATATACAAAGGGCCATAACTCCGTTATTAACAGATGGTGTATAATGCCATTTGGCGTGCATCATCCTCTTATCCATATATATACTCATGCCAAGTTTAAATGAANCAATTAAAAAGGCATAAAACTATTAAATTACAAATACTATTTAAGTCCTTATGTAAGTACACATTCCTGTTACATGGACCAACCAGTTCATTACTGGCAGAAAGTCAACCAGTCAATTACTGGCAGAAAGTCATGGATATTTGATAAATGAGCCTTGCTCTGGGAAAATAGGTCTTAATGCATGTGCGTAAAGTTTCATCTTAGATAAGCCTGTGCCTTTCCCACAGCCACAAGCTAATCAGGGACAACACTTTCCGCCTAAACTTGATTTTCGCTAAGAAGAGACTTTGTTTAGAAAAAAAAAACAATAAAAGCATAAAGTGTCATCCCTGATTAGCCTAGCTGTGAAGACTGCACAGAGTAATCTGGGTTGACACTTAAGGCACCTACATAATGCCCCATTTTGCTAGAGCGAGGCCCAAAAGGTTTAGTGCAGATTAAGTGACAAGCCTCTGTTGGTGACAGGAGATCCCTGCACAGTTCACAGTCTGAATGTGAAGGGACAAACATTCATCAGATAATGAGCTTTAATGGATGGCTGTCACCTACACATCCACTAAAAAGACTGTTACTGTATCCCTTTATAAAGTAACAGTGACAAGCAGCTATTTATCTGGTGTATTCAATTTCTTTAATGTTCTATGACTAATCCATTATGTCAAAGTGCATACTTTGCACTCTAAGAAGTCTTCAAACTATGCTCTTGACTTAAACATGAGCAAAAAGGTAAGGGCATTAACTCCAAACGTGCATAATGCAGAGTGACTTTTCTTATACATTGCACTTCTCCTTAATGAGATCAATCAAACTATTAAGTTTCATATTGATAGTTTTCATAGTCCAACAGTTTTACTCCATACAAAAACTGCCTGTTTGTCACAATGTTGACCAAGAATATCCCCCATAACATTTGTTGTAATATGTAGAAAATTTATAATAAACAAATAAAAAGTCACAAAATACGCCCTTTTTAAGGTCTGGGTAACATTGATTTGTGACAGATTTGTTGCACAAATGATGGCACAGAAAATAAGGGAGACAACAAGAAATATGGCAATTACATTAATCAAGATATTTAACGTTTAATTTATTAATCTCATTTAATTAAAAGAAGCAAATTTGATGAATAGATATCCCCCGCCAAACTAGAGCTTTGTCACAGACGTGACCTTTACCCCCACATGCTGCATTGACACAGAATATATACAAAGGGCCATAACTCCGTTATTAACAGATGGTGTATAATGCCATTTGGCGTGCATCATCCTCTTATCCATATATATACTAATGCCAAGTTTAAATGAAATCTGCCAAAGCACTTCAAAGATATGGCTCAAGACACAAAAGTGCCGGACGGACGGAAGGACAGACAACGCCAAAACAATATCCCTCTGCCTTTGGCGAGGGGATAATAATATGCAATCTGGAGTTACATGGAGGTGTGCAACCAGTTTGCAATTAGTTGTTTAATACCAGTATGATGTCAAGTCTAGTTGTGTACCCCAGTTACCTAGAGCATTGCACAGTTTACTGCCTGGAAAATAGGAGAACAGAACGCAAAAAAATGCTTTTATCTTTTACATCATCAGTGCCTGCAGAAAGAAATGCATAACACAACTTTCACAAGAAACCGGTTAATACCTCTGCTGAGCTGTGAATTTTCTCTGGATGTTCTCCACATTTAAATTGGTAGAAGATGTAAGTTTGACATGATTTATGTTACAACTCCACCTCCTTCTAGCAATTGTCTGGGATTTTGTCATATAATGGTCTTTTTGCTTAATCTGAACCTACCAATGAATTATTCTTGTAATGTGTGACAAAAAGCAGAATGCAAAATGTAGAAATAGCTACGGCTTCCAAGGAATGTTTTCGACAGATCTTTTGCATTGGACAACTTTGTGGAGCATCCTGCAGGATCCACTTGGATGGATAACACATCAAGAATCTTCACAGAAAGCTTTGAGCTTATATTGATGGGTTCCAGAATATTCCAAAAGGTTTTGAACATTCTGCATCAACATTGTTATACTTACAACTTTCTGCTAAGAGTTTTTCAATTTGAGATTATCCAACCAACCACCAAAAGGTTTCATATGGATTCAGAAGAGTTACAATCATACCTAAAGTCCCAGGTTGTGGTGAATACACCCCAAAACAGCAAGCCTAATTGGGAAAATTTGCTTTAAGAGTCTAGTGGTCAGAAGGTGTAAGTTCAAATTCAAAAATAATTGTTAGAACAATTAAAAAGAAGGTATCCGGACAAACGGCACCCGGACAATCGGCACCCTCCGTTTTTTTGCATCGGCACCTTGTAAAGTCGACCAGGACAATTGGCACCTGATTAAATTGTTCACCCGGACAATCCGCAACCGACAAAAGGCGATAGAAAAAGCCCGTCAACACCTTGTGGGACTTATTAGTCTAATCAGCTAATTGGTTTGGTAAAAGAGATTATTAATAAATCCCTTCAACAAACTGTTTTCTATCACACTAATTTAAGTGTGGATTGATTAACCTAATCTGCTAATTGGTTTAATAACACCTGTAAACAAGTTATATATATCAAGGATAATCAAAGATTATTAAAGCATTCCTTAACTTATGATTTTTCTCGAAAACAACAAACTGCGAATGAAAATAAGTGTACATAGAAGAACGAAAATGGAATCATTTTTAAATGAAAAATCATCAATTCATTACAACACATAAGGGTGTGCAAAGGTTGTGTCAAAGTCAAATCAAGTCAAATGTCTTTATTTGTGAAAATCATAACATGTTTCATAGCCCCTAATCGGGTGCCGATTGTCCGGGTCGACAATTTAATCGGGTGCCAATTGTCCTGATCGACAAATTTACGAGGTGCCGATTGTCCAGGAATGCAAAAAAACGCAGGGTGCCGATTGTCCGGGTGCCCTTTTTGTCCTACAATCTAACAAGACTATTGCCAAGCAATGATGTCCCCGACAGGCTCCACCATTGTCAGATTTGTTTAATTATATATATATATTTTTTTTTGCCATAGCAACCAGAATTTTTGATGTAGGAACAAAATGAAATGATGTGCATAATGTCCATATTGTCATCTATCCATGTTTCAAGTTTCATGAAAAAATAAGAAGAAATTTTAAAGTTATCGCAGGATCCAGAAAAGTGTGACGGAAAGACAGACGGAGCCCAAACCATAAGTCCCCTCCGGTGAAACCGGTAGGGGACAAAAAGAATCTGTGAACCTGTTATAATCTGACAAGCAACCAGAAATCTTGGATCAGCCCTGAGATTTTTGTTCATTTTTGCCGACATAACTATTGAGTTTGCGTTCTTTTTTGCTACATTCCATCATATTTGCTAAATTAACTTTCAATAAACTAATTTTACCTTAAGGAAGAATGTTAAACAGAGATTTGGAAGATGCTGAATATTCTGAAGACTTATTAAATTGGAAATTGTGAGAAAAAATGAACGACAAAAAAAAGTAAAGAAGACCTGCCTACCTTATGATTGTTCTCACAATGTTTGACACATCATTCAATAAATTGTATAAGACTTCTTAAGTTGAAAAATCATTAATTTCTGGCAATACATTGCTGAGAAATCATAAGCATGCATTATAATACAGATTAATGTTTTCAAGATTTTGTGTCATCGACCATTTCATTGGCAAAACACATTTAATATGATCTTGAAGGTAATACAGTCAAGTAATAATATACATGACACAAGATGCATCAATTTGTGAAAGAATTGTTATACTGTGTTGTACTTGTTCTGTTTTCAATATGCAACCCATGGGAAAGACGTCAGACCTCGGACAAATCCGATAAAATTTAACGAGGTCCGATAATATTTCCGAAATTGTCGGACCTCGTGTCTGACACAAAAAAAAAAACAATATGTCAAACTTTGATTAAAAATGAACACTTAACTAGGAAAATGTAAAAAAAAAAACGGACTAGTTTATGTTTTTTTACGTCGATAGATTATTTAACTTTAAAATAAATTTTACCAACCAGTCTGACAGGCTAGGCTGTCTTTGCTGGTGACGTAACAAACTCCAAGCGTGATTCTTAGAACCAGTCTTATATTGCAACTTGTTTCGTGACGTAGGCGANTCCCATCATGCACCAGGAGGGCAGTAACCAGCAACTCCTCCATGAATCCCATCATGTATCAGGAGGGCAGTAACCAGCAACTCCTCCATGAATCCCTCATCATGGCTGACCTCTCTGACAATCCTATCATGCACCAGGAGGGCAGTAACCAGCAACTCCTCCATGAATCCCATCATGTATCAGGAGGGCAGTAACCAGCAACTCCTCCATGAATCCCATCATGCACCAGGGAGGGCAGTAACCGGCAACTCCTCCGTGAATCCCATCATGCACCAGGGAGGGCAGTAACCGGCAACTCCTCCATTAATCCATCATCATGGCCAACCTTTATCACCCACTTCCATGCTCCAAAGGCCATAAAACTACACCCTGAACTAATATACCACATAATTAGCCATTGTTTTATTGTGTACTTTGTCAGTCAGGCGAAGTTTAATAACATTTCTGAGGAATGTACCTGTACCATTATTACACACAAGTATTGGCTCACAAAATGCATGCTATGTTTGTGTTGTCAGAAGCAATTAAAAGAGGTTTGTCTGACAGAATTCCTCTTACCCTCAATTTTTACAGCCTTGAATTACAAGAACAAGGCAAACATGTTAATGCTTAGTGCCAAAAAGTGTTTCTTTTGTAGATGTGTATCACAAAATTTCTCTTCTTAACATAAAACATAATAAAATGTCTAACCTAACTAAATGTTACAGTGTGCACTACATTATTTAAATATTTTTGTATTTTTACTTGAAACTTCTTTAAAGGCTTGTACATGTTTTTTTTTTCATACAACCATATCACATGTTTGGGCAAAACATGCTATTTTATAGCCCATGTGGGACAAAATCATTTCATATGTGAGAACATTCCACAAAAAAAACAAATCTATTTATTCTACATTGCAAAACATCTTTTTCAAGGTTTAAAAAAATTGTATACCAGTGATAATGTGTCTGCATAATATAAGTAATCCACATGCATTAGATGAAAAAGACCCTTGCTGTGGCATATCACACTAATCTCACAACAGATTCAGGCTGTGTGAAAGTTAAGTTCCAGGAAGAAATGGTAAAAATGCAAACTCAAATTAAATATAAATAATTTCTCAAAGATTTTCAAATAAACCAGACTAGAATATCTATATAAATACAGATAAACATGTGTAGCAGACTAGAATATCTATATAAATACAGATATACATGTGTAGGGCATATAACATGAAACTGAAAAAGAATTGCCCTTATAAACCTCAATGAACTAGGAAAGATTGATTTGTGGTATTTTCTCCATAACATGTTACCATGTCACATTTAGCTCAGATATTAGGAGCTATCTAAGTTTGGGTATGACTGAGGTACACTGTACAGATATACATTGTTGCCTGGAAACATATTGGCAGAATGAAACCATGAGCTAAAGTAAAGTGGCCAAGGGTGTGGACCTGTTATCAGGGTAGGACCCCTCCACAGGATCATAATACTGCCTTCATGAGCCAGGAAAGTCATGAGTTATCTCTGAGAGTGTGTCCTGGAGCCTGCACAGACCTACACATGCACTGCTTCCACCCCCGCCCTATGGGTCACCCTAATTGATCTGTCCTTTGTTCCCAACACAAAGCATCCATTATTTCCCTACCCTTGTTCATTCTGGGTGTGGAATTGAACTGTTGAAGAGTGTAAATGATAACAAGAAATATCTTGAAACAAGAGGGCCATGATGGCCCTAGATTGCTCACCTGAACCTGACTTGGAACATGTAATAACAAGGTTTTTCAAGCTTTGACCTGGTGACCTAGATTTTGACCCCACAAACTTCCTCCTAAAGTATCATAATTATTGAATCAAACATTATGGGCACTTGAGTGTTTACAAGGTTTTTGTAAGATTTTGACCTAGTGACCAAGATTTTGACCCCACATGACCCAATGTCAAACTTTGCCTAGATATCATCAAGAAAAACATCCTGGTCAAGTATCATCATTATTGGATCAAAACTATGGCCTCTAGTGTGTTTACAAGGTTTTTGGTAGATTAGACCCCATGACTAGATTGTGTCCCCACATTACCAAACGTCAAACTTGGCCTAGATATTGTCCAGATAAACATCCTGGTCAAGTTTCATCATTATTGAACCAAAACTCTGGCGTATGGAGTGTTTACAAGGTTTTTGTAAGATTTGACCTGGTGACCTATATTTTGACCCCTCATGACCAAACATCAAACTTTGCTTACAAAAATAAATATTATGACCAAGATTCATAAAATCTGAAACAAAATTGTGACCTCTAGAGTGTTTACAAGGATTTTGTATAATATAATGAAAATTTTGACAATCTAAGGGCAATAATTCTGGCATTTATTATGCGATTTTGCTCATTATCAAACTTGACTGAGATCTTGTGGCCATATAGCTTCTCAGCAACTTTGATAAAGAATGCTTGAGAAATGTGAATGCTAGAGTGTTTACAAACCAAATGTGGACGGACGGACGACAACCAACAAAGAC
>VMBQ01003282.1:73515-108185 GCA_007657795.1 Dreissena rostriformis
TTTTGTTTTAATAGAATAAATTATTCCACTGTTTTCCATTAGATATAGCAAAGCAATGCGTGTTTTTCTGTTTTACACGGTGGCACAGAGGTGACAACCGCAATTCTTTATTTATATTGTGGCCTCAGCTTAGTAACGTGTGGGAACAACTTATAAAGTTGAGGGAACAACTTCATAAGTTGTGGCTTCAACTTAATAACTTGTGGAAACAACTTTTAAAATAACTTGTGGAAACAACTAAGTACGTTGTCCCCACAACTTATTAAGTTGAGACCTCAGCTTAGTAACTTGTGGCCACAACTTCCTTACTTGTTCCCAAAACTTATTAAGTTGTAGCCTCAACTTTGTAATTTGTTCATTTAACTTACTAAGTTATTCCTTCAACTTAATAACTTGTGGGAACAACTTTGCAAGTTGAGGCCTCAACTTAGAAACTTGTGGAGACAACTTCATAACTTGTTCCCACAACTTATTAGTTGTTGCCTCAACTAAATAACTTGTGGGACCTACTAAGTTGAGGCCACTACTTTAAGTTTAACCAATCAGATCGGCGTTTCATCTTTACCGTTTTATCACAATTAGTACCCCTTATACTACTAGGTGCTCGGGTTCGAGCGCCGGTCTGAGCACTATCCCTGTTAGCTATAGATCCCCGGTTCGAGCCCTGTCTGAGCACATGCCATGTAAGCCATGGATCCCAGATTTGAGACCCTATCTGAGCAATCGCCAAGTTAGCGACTGGGCTCAGGGTTCGAACGCTGGTGTGAAAACTAGCCACATAAGCGACGGATTCCGGTTTCGAATCCAGGCCTGATAGCTCCCTTTTTAAACGATGGGTCTTTGGGTTTTAGCCCCAGTCCAAGGACTTTCCCTGTAAGCGACTGGGACCCCAGTCTGAGCATTCGCACTCTACGTAACGGGTCCCGGTTTGGAGGCCCTGCCCGAGCACTCATCCTGTATGCTATGGGCCCCGGGCTAAAATCCCGGCTAAGTACTTACCATTTAAGCGAACGGACCCTGATCCAAGTCATAGTCTAAGCGCCGGACCCGAAAAATGCGGGATTTATAGTTACAGGGCTAGTGCTCAGACCGGCGCTCGAACCCGAACACCCATCGCTTGCGAGGCGAGCTCTTATTCCGGGACTCGAAACCAGGAAATGTTGCTTACGGAGCTAGTGCTCATTTCGGCAACCGGTCGCTTAGAAGGCGAGTGCTCAGTATGGTATGTTAGCGACGGCTGTTTGGTTCGAGTCCCTGTGTGAACCCGTAGCTTTCGGTGCGAGTGCTCAGACTGAGGTTCGCAAACGGGATCCTTCCCTTACTGGGCAAGTGGTAAGACACAGGCTTGAACCCGGGATCCATAGCTTTCAGGGCTAGTACTCAGACTGGGGCTCGAAGCCGGGACCTGTCACTGTTGGTGCAACGAGGCTCGATCTAGAGACCCAAAGCTTTCAGGGCTAGTGCTCCACCGTGATTCGAACCCAGGGACCGCCGAAAACTTAGGCATCTAGCTCTCGCCACGTAAGCGATGGTTCCCGGGATCGAGCCCCGGTCAGAGCAATCGCCCTTTACAAGAAGGGTCCCGGGTTCGAATCCAAAATCCATGGACCATTCTCTTATGAAGCGAGTGCTTCGGGACTCGAAACCGGGATCCGACGCTTACGTTGCTAGTTCTCAGACCGGGGATGGAATCCTGAACCCAGTCGCTAACAAGGCAAGTGCTCAAACAGGGGCTCAATCCTGGGATCCATAGCTTCGTCAATTTACCTTAAACATACATGGCTATATTGATACTTAAATAATATAATTAGCGCGCAAAATGCCGAAGTTACAATTTTTTGCAGCTTCGTCATTTTGACTTCATTCAATTGCGGTTCATCATTACATCACATGACTTTTTTGAGCTGTTGCGATTGGTTAACTAGTTTGTTATTTTGGGGGTATATGCGCATTGATTTCCCGCTTTGCACAGTATCAAAATCGCGAAATGCCAAAAAATGTAGGTTCGGCATTTTGAATTGGGACCATCAATATTTTTATTCACATTCACAATCAGAATGCTGATATTATTTTCTTTTACATGTCTTATTTTCTAGTGTTGTTTTTTTTATTTCCTTACATAAATCCAATTCCAAAAATGTTGAAATAAAACATTCTTGCAAAAATATTACTAACAGATTTTTTCATAATTTTGTAATTGAATCATGTGTTGAAAACAAGGAGATAAATAGCAGCCTGTGTGGACTGCAATTCTATAAGCCAAGATTTGTCATTGAAAAATCTGGCTTGAAAAGAAAACAGACTGGAAAATGAAATAAAAAAGCTTCTATCAAAATAAGCTGTAATCATTGAAATAATGAACAATTGTTTATGTATAATTAATGAGAATAACCAATTTGCCAGACATTTATCCAAATTAACTGAAACTATTGACACAATGAAGAATTGTGTAAGTACATGTATAATGAATGCGAATAACAAATTTGCCAGACATTTATAAACATTGCAGGAACATGTTCGATCTGCAGACATAAACAGTGAACACAAGAAAATAGTCTAATATGCCAGGTAATTGATTTTTTTTATTCAGGAACAATCATCAATTCATGCTCAAGGTAATTTGTTAAGGTAGAACAAGCAACAGGAAAGCCTAGCATTCATGTTGCCCCTAAATGTCAGTGTCCCATGTCAGTCAATACTGTTGGCAGGGTACACACTGACATAACCAAGCCATAAACAGTCTGCCTCTATATCCCAGTGTCCCATGTCAGTCAATACTGTTGGCAGGGTACACACTGACATAACCAAGCCATAAACAGTCTGCCTCTCTATCCCAGTGTCCCATGTCAGTCAATACTGTTGGCAGGGTACACACTGACATAACCCATCCANAGGGATATAATAAATAATTAACGCTAATCTGGTAGTACTTCTAGTTATTCATGTTTATTCTCGGGCAAAAACTGCACTTAAATTGGCAATATTTTTTGACAAAATACTAGCTAGATTTAGGTAATATATAACTGTATTTCCTCACAAAACATGAGAAGCTAAACACATTTTTCAGCTAAAGGTAATGCAATAATGAAATTAATTATATTCATGTTACAAACATTGGTAATAACGCATGTTCAAGCATTGTAAACAATTCAAATATATGCATGCATACAAAACAAACAAGATAATGTTATTCCCGAAACCCCCGCAGTTACTGTCAAAGGGAGGAGGGTGGGTAAAACAAAGCATCCTTGACGGAAATTGCGCGCAAACTGCCAGACAGAATCAGCCGGTCAAACCAGTAATTAATTATCACGTTACTGATAAGACCAAACTGAGGCCCCGAAAGGGGCAGCGGGTATGTTAATCTTTCCTCTAAATACAATTAAGAACCTTAATTATACTTAAACGAAAGACCAACAACACATATAGAGGGGTAAGGAGAGCTTCATTAATAATACGAACTATAGCTCCAAATCTAAAAGCGCGCGTAATAACAAACATGGCAAATCAAAGTAGATGCGCGCTAAAGGTAATGCAATAATGAAATTAAATATATTTATGTTACAAAGATTGGAAATAACGCATGTTCAAGCATTGTAAACAATTCAAAGATATGCATGCATACAAAACAAACAAGATAATGTTATTCCCAAACCCCCAAAGTAGGGGTAGATAGAAGGGGTATACTCGTTGAACATTAAGATTTCTGGATTACTTTTTGCATGGATTGGATAATATTGTACCTAGCACGAGTGTCATTTGATAGGTAGTTCTGATAACAGTTTGAACGCCAATCGCCCAGAAGTTTGATTTCATCTGGGGGAAGCCCGATGGCATAGCAGAAAGTAGCACACCGCGCCTGAATGAATGTGACGCAATCTCACTAGTATCCACACCACCTGCCTGCAAACACCGTCGAATCCGGCAAATGAACAGATTACTGGTGTAATAGGCACTAGCGCACACTGTGCAGTAGTGGGCAGCTTCACAAGGTGTCTTGGGCAACGCAAGGAAACATACAATATACGCGCTATATATTCACTTTATTTATTCCACACACAGGCATCAATGATACGTTCATCAATTTGCCGTAGACATAAGCGTTGTCAATAGCGTTGTCAAAAGCGTTGACAATAGCGTTGACAATAGCGGTTATCTGAAAGTCAAACATTCATACCCTCAGTAAAATATAAAATACAAACAAAATATTCATACACACGTATAAACAAATATTAACATAAACAACAGAAAATATCTTTAACAAACAATCAAGGGAATCCTGCAGCTATTGGTGTAAACAAATTCATTACTTAAATGAAAATTGATGAATTTACCTTTAAAATACAAGATGTTATTATACCAGAACTAAATTATTTAATCAAAAATAATTTAATTATACCAGAACTAAATTATTTGAACAAAACATAATTTCTCCGAACTCAGGCAAACAAAACAAAAATAACTTACTGAGTAATGCCATCTGTTCCCAAAACGTTGTGATACATAGATATACAAAATCGTACTTTACTGACGAAAATCTCTAAACCAACTGCGCTCTTAAAAGGCGGCAAATTTTGCACTTGCATATGATTATTATTTCTAGGGACAGTTTGACCAACCAAAATGCAGAAATCACCATTCAATAGATGAGTTCAAAGTTCATTTTCTAAATATGGAAGGCACGCATCACTCTCTCAACCCCATACCTTTGGCATGAACCAGACTGCAGTAGAATAACAACTCCACGGACAGCTGACTTGATATATGGCTATCAAAGAATGATAAACCCAAATTAATTAGAACTTATACACACATTCACAGTCCGCAACAACTGGTCTGAACCTGAGTATGGCCTTCCTTCAAATAAACAAAGGCTAGGCCATCATTGTTTGCTAGCGCGGAAAGTTTTGCGGCATGGAATATGGCCTGCACAGGACACAAGCGATGCTGCTTAATATAAAGAAGTGAAACTCCACAAGCTGCAGCAGTATTGCATAAGGCGCGGGAGCGGGATATCAAAGGTCCTTGACTGGTACTGATTTGTCTTGTTCCATCTTATGTGCACCATAATACCCCATTGATGATAGGTTATGTCACGCCGTCTGAGATGTTTGTGGGGGTCGAAGGCCATATCACTGAAGACCAAAACGTTACTGCGACGCAATAGGCCGTAAAACATTGTTAGGGCTACAGCCCACACGGATGAGTCGAATGGGGTGGACATGTCCAGTCGTTCCAGAATGATTATTGTAATTCCGGTGTTATAGGTTGTTTGCACACAGCTATGTCCCCAATATGACGGCGTATACCCTGCATCGTGTACTTAAGTTTGAAGTTGTCGGCTACCGAGTTAGGCAGGTTCCATTCCGCGTGAAGTAAGCGTATAATGTTCATGTATTGTTTGATTGAGCTGAACTTGAACGTTTTTGACAAATAGGCAGCATAACGACACAATGTCGTCGTGCATGCAGGAACAGCGGCATATCCGAACTTTTCGCAGAAATTGAGATAGGATGATCTATGCGTTGAGTAGGTCCGTTTCGTGTTGGACGACAGAGCGTTACTGTAGAAATATGCAACGGTCCGATCAAGGTCCTCTTCCGTTGTACCGCTTCCATCTGTAAAGAGAAAAACCCGATTGTTCCATGATTTCGATAAGCCGCGAAAACCCATTTGGTTCATGGAGTCTAGATACCCTGTCAGCTAGAGTGTTGAAACGACAAAGGTAATAAATAGCACGAATTCTAAAGTTATTAATAGCACTCAGCCAAAAGATTTGTCTAAGCGAGTCCATCACAGTTGGATGTTTGCAAGATCCTTTGTTTATGATCGCGCATGCGGTAATGTTGTCACAATGTACGTATACCAATTTGTTGGACCACGCACGTGACCATCGTCTTGTAGCTATTTCCAATGAAAGTACTTCCAAGTAATTTATAGGAAGTAATGTCGTCTGAGGAGTCCATGGTGCATGTATGAAGTCCCATTGGAAAAACGAGCCGCATGCAGTTTTGCATGCGTCAATGCTGACTGACAAAGGCATTCTATCGTCTATCATCCGCATTGTACCTTTGAACACTTTCATGAAGTCCAACCACCACATAATATCAAGTTTCATATCTTGATTTACATAAGTACGATGTCCACTAGCGCGAAGAGAATTTGCGCGGTCAATTAAGCGACGCATATGAAACCGACCGCCGTAAACACATTGTGTTATCCAATTTAATTTGCCGACTAGTTGTTGAATCCGTCTTTTTGTAATTTTCCTTGCGTGCAGTGTATTTAGGAGGAGCGTGTGTATTTAAATACACAATCATATCCATGAAACCTCTATTTTCCATAATCACTCGTACAGCTTGGGTCACTGTATTAAATATATAAGGGGACAGTTTTGCTCCGAAGGGAAGTTTCGTATCTACTATGTAAATTAAGTGTTTATTGTTTTCAAACCGCCATTTTAAACCTGTAGCTTGAGTATTAGAGGGATGAATATTTACGCTGCGATATGNTGTGACCATCGTCTTGTTGCAATTTCCAATGAAAGTACCTCCAGATAATTTATTGGAAGTGCTGCCGTCTGTTGAGTCCATGGTGCATATATGAAATCCCATTGGAAAAATTAACCGCATGCAATTTTGCATGCGTCAATGCTGACTGACACAGGCATTCTATCGTCAATAATCCGCATTGTGTCATTAAACACCTTCATAAAGTCCAGCCACCACATAATATCAAGTTTCATATCTGTATTTACATACGTTCAATGTCCACTAGCGCGAAGAGAATTCGCGCGGTCAATTAAGCGACGCATATGAAACCGACCTCCGTAAACACATTGTGTTATCCAATTTAATTTGCCGACGATTTGTTGAATCTGTCTGTTTGTAATTTTCCTAACGTGGAGTGTATTTTGAAGATGCGTTTGTATTTCCGTAATTGTTTGGTCCGGTACCGTTATAGTCATGTTAATTGAATTTAAAACGAGCCCAAGGAATGTCAGCTTCTGATTTCGGTCCTTCCACTTTATTGTAATTGATTTGAAACCCTAATTCTGGGACTAATTTTATAAGTTCAATAAGTGCTTTTTGACAATGGTCGTATGTGTCTGCTACCAAGAAAAAGTCATCTAGATACACAATAATGGCATTGAAACCTCTCTTTTCCATGGTCACTCGTACAGCTTGGGTCATTGTATTAAAAATAAAAGGGGACAGTTTTGCTCCAAAAGGAAGTTTCGTATCTACCATGTAAGTGAAGTATTTATTGTTTCCAAAGCGCCATTTTAAACCTGTGGCTTGTGTATTAGAGGGATGAATATTTACGCTGCGATATGCATTTTGAAGGTCTAATTTAGCCATGTAACAGTTAGGTGTGATTAGCCTTATGGCGTCTTTAATTGATTGATATTTAAAAGTATCGTTTTCGGCAAAGTCATTAACTGCAAATCCTGTCGGCTGACTACAATCATGAATTAATCTTACTTTCGAAGAATCAGATTTCGGTATGGCTCCAAGTGCAGAGATGATGAGTGGTTTTTCATCGACTATCGTATAATGCCCGTTCTCAACTTCCGTGAGAATTTGGGCCTCAGTTCGCGCGCGCATATCTAAATTTGTGGCCGATGAATAATTTTCCACCTCTGCACTTTGAGAAATTTTGCCCATGTCCAGTATATGAAAGCCGTCCTTGATTCCCGAAAGTATAAATTCACGATCCTTATAATCTGCTGGCAGATTCTGCTCCCAGGCTTGGAGTTTTAATGTCGACGGTCGGACGGCTGATTTTTTGGAGCGTCTTGGCGAGAGTTGTTTGACGATGGAGCCTCAGCGTGATTATAACGGCAGTTATCCCCAAACGGGCAAGCACCTTTCGCCTTAAAAATCTTGCAGTACTCTTTGGGCGCTGGATTGTGGACCGGAACTGACGGTTTGGGTCGTTTAGGAACGAGCATTTGCAGTCCCATGTGCGGTGAGTATGTTCCCCACTTAAATCCATGTTCGGCTTGGAGTTCACGATAGTGATAATCATAGTTCAGCACACTATTCCATTCGAAGGACTCGGCGAATTCAAAAATTCTGGCAGTGTGTGCGAGGTAAAAATCCACCTCGCTTCTTTCAATTTCGTTCACCGTAAGAAGGTGGTTTAGGACTCGCATATTCGCTGCCCCCCATTCCTCCATTTAAATTTCCAAATTGGGATGCTCCTCTTCTATTTTGAACACTATTGTTACGCTTTCGATTGAGTGCAAAACGAATTCTTTTCTTGTATTGTTCTTCCGGCGTTTGCTTTTCTCCGACAAGAACTGAGTAATGTGGACAGCTTTTTTTTGGATTTTGCTTTCATTTTGAGGATGGATCTCGGATCCATAAAGTTCGATCAACTGTCCACATAACTGTGCCTTTCTTTTGTTGGAAGCTGTGTTAGGTTTGTAACAGTAAGAAGCTAATCGAGCAACTTACCAGCGCCATCAAGCGTTGCCTCATTCCGCGCTTCTTTTTCCTTGGGTTGTTCGCCCGCAGCATCACAACACTCGCCCTGTTGCCATTTTCGGACTTGTTGAAGGATCACCTTCGTGCTTCCCANATCCATGTTCGGCTTGGAGTTCACGATAGTGATAATCACTATTCCATTCGAAGTACTCGGCGAATTCAAAAAATCTGGCAGTGTATGCGAGGTAAAAATCCACCTCGCTTCTTTCAATTTCGTTCACCGTAAGAAGGTGGTTTAGGACGCGCATATTCGCTGCCCCCCATTCCTCCGTTTAAATTCCCAAATCGGGATGCTTCTCTTCTGTTTTGAACACTATTGTTTCGCTTTCGTTTGAGTGCCAAACGAATTCTTTTCTTGTATTGTTCTTCCGGCGTTTGCTTTTCTCCGACAAGAACTGAGTAAATGTGGACAGCTTTTTTTTATTTTGCTTTCATTGTGAGGATGGATCTCGGATCCATAAAGTTCGATCCACTGTCCACATAACTGTGCCTTTCTTTTGTTGGAAGCTGTGTTAGGTTTGTAACAGTAAGAAGCTCATCGAGCAACTTACCGGCGCCATCAAGCGTTGCCTCATTCCGCGCTTCTTTTTCCTTGGGTTGTTCGCCCGCAGCATCACAACACTCGCCCTGTTGCCATTTTCAGACTTGTTGAAGGATCACCTTTGTTCTTCCCAGCGGTAATCCTAAGCCTGTCAGGTCGCTTTCGCTGAGCAATGCCAGCGTTTCTTTTGATGTCAGTTTCTCTTGACGTAACATGTGCGACACTTTACGGGGCAAATTGAGTTCTGCTACCCAACTTTTCAAATTAAAATCACTTGTAGCTTCTATAACATTTTCCATTTTCCAACTGAAAATATAAGTGAAAACACTTATCCGTTAAAAACGGATACTAGCTTAAAAAACACAAAAGAGCAACAAAAATAAAACAAAGCATCCTAGACGGCAATTGCGCGCAAACTGCCGGACAGAGTCAGCCGATCAAGCCAGTAATTAACTATCACGTGACCTGATAATACCGGACTGAGGCCCCAAAAGGGGCAGCGGGTGTGTTTATCTTTCCTCTTAATACAATTAAGAAGCTTAATTACACTTTAACAGCAAACATAAAGGATTCAAACATGCGTTCAAGACCAAACGCGTGTGAAGTAACATAAACATTATGTTCAATTTTAAATATCTGTAGGAACGAACCTATGCAAATACATGTTGAGAACACAATTATAAAACATCTGATAATTGGGAAGATATCACATACATTTATCCTGTATCAGGTTCAATTTTAAAAGCTGGTCTTAAGCATGGATTTTTGTATTGAAATACATTACAAATAGAATAAAGTGTAAGCCTTGTTACATGTTAACAAATATCCCACCACCAACGTTTCCCAGACAGAAAAAAATGTATTTCTTAAAAAGATATACGTTTGTTAGCAATGACGAGTGATTCGATAGCAATTTGTAAATCAACAACAATTGCCATCTTATCTTAATTCCAAGTGAAGAAAATTCAAAATATGACCTAGACCTGGAATTATTTCTTTCTGATGAGCTAGAAATATATATAATGAACAACATTTGGTTGATGTTTCGACGTTGCAGGGTAATTAAGATATGTGCAAATAATTTTTGCAGTTGTGAATACACATCAACTTTGACCTAGTAAATACATTAAATTAAACAACATATGTTTGCACTAATATCCATATTATGTTCTATTTTATATCTGTTAACTTAATCGGATGGCATAGAGAACATGCAATTGATGTATATGCACAATTTCAAATTGTATTTGTATTGTGTTTCTACACGGGTACCACTAATTTAATATCTATAGTAACTAGACATTTAATTTATTACGAGTAGTACAATTATGTGTGTTTTGTTTTTAAATCAAATTATTAGTTTAAATAAAATTCAAGTTTATACACATAGTATAAATCATTAAGTTTAGGAATCAGTTTAATGTCTTTGCATGTATATTAGAACGGCAGGCTTTATACTGATTGGTTTTGTTTTCTCTATGACTATAAGTATATTTTTGCAATACATAATTAATGTATTCAATTATTTCTGTAAATTTGATGCGAAAAACTGACATGTTATATGTTACTGTTTCAAATACACGGAGTATTTCTAAGTCTTTAAATAGCAGCACTATATAACTTATGTTTCTTGTCATAAAGTGTCGTATCCTTGACGGGAAATGGAAGTTATATTGTTTTGTTGTATGTGGATATCATTGATATAAAATATCATTGTGATATCCAATTTATATCCAGTGTGATAAACGATGCAATATCCAATTAATGAGTGATACACATACATGTCTAGATCACTTAGCCTATTTAGCGCAGATATGACCTTTAAGCAAACAGCGTAGACCCAGATGAGACGCCGCATCATGCGGCGTCTCATCTGGGTCTACGCTGTTTGCCATGCAACTTACAGTACCATACAAACAACAAAGCAAACATACATGGACCTAACGTACCTCTTTATGGAATGTAAAGTAAGTAGTCTACTAGAACAAAATGTATTCAAAACACACACACAATAACATATACAAATTATAATTGTACATTCTACCACATGTACTCGTGCGGCTGTCAATATAAAACACCTTCATGTTTATTCTGGTTGTTTTGGCAGGACTACAAGAATGTGCAACAAGGGTGTTCTCTGATCAAGCCATCGTTCCGACGTTCTAACACTCATGATTCACGCGTTGTATTGTTGTTGTAATTTTCAGTTTATAATTTTGTTTATTTAAACGTAGTACAAGTAACACAGTTATGCTGAATAAACATTTAGCATGCACACTTTACGTGTGTTAACTTTGTTGACGTACATACACAGACACGGTGTTTAATGTCGAAATAAATTCCTACGACCAGTGCCGGATTAGCACCGTGGAGGCCCATAGGCAGTCAAACTTTGGGGCCACGCTCCAGGCCCCTAGTCGGCTTAGTACCTACTAAAACGCCAGGCTTAGTAAGTTAGTAAAAAAGATTCTTTCGTTACGGTGTCATGAGGCCCCTTAAAGTCGCGAGGCCCATAGGCCGTTGCCTACTCTGCCTAATGGGTAATCCGGGACTGCCTACGACATGTGTACCGTCTTACCTTGTGTTGTACCGTCTAACCCTGTGTACCGTCGTACCCTGTGTTGTGTACCGTACAATCCTGTGTTGTACCGTCTAACCCTGTGTTGTACCGTCTAAACCTGTGTTTCAGTCTCCACAACATGTACTTGTTTTAAGTACACTTTTACCGAGTGTATACGTTAATAGTTTGTCGAATCGTTGTCACCACTCGGGATAACAGGCCAGCCAATTTTGATGTATGCGTCACCTTTAATAATGAACACAGAGAAGACGGTTATACATTATTTGTATAGTATATGCCACACACAAATAACATTATCATAATTATTTTTGTTTCCATCTGCTAGTCTTTTATTCAAGGCAAGTGACACATAAAACATTTATTCAAGACACTTCACGCAAGACAGGAAAATATACACACTACAGGGCAACACAAAACATACAGGACATTACAATACGCTAAAATGTTTGTTTCGTCTATGCCGTACATCAATTATGATGTAATCGTTAAGTTTAACGTCTTGTAACGTAACGTCACTAACGTTGAAACGTTGAACGCAACCCCGTGTTGCAAGTTCAGTTCCTTATGCGCAATCGATCGAAAGCGCAATATAATATGTACAATTATTCTTTGATCTCATATTTTATTTTATAATCAAACGACGTCATAAAATGTAACCACCATTTGTTTTTATTGATTTACGACATCCAGGGGCCTGCGACATTGGAAATGGCGAGTATAAAAGGACCGGTCGTCTGGTCTTTCTTTGCACTCGCCATCTTCCTTCCCTATTCAGCAAGGTAAGTGAATGCATGCAACGTTGATATGTTCATGGTTTTTTCATAAAAGATTTGTCAACATATTAAAATAAAAACATCCGAATTTGAAACGCATGGTGCGAGCGTATGACTTTGTTTATAAGTATTGGACTAATTTTCGACAGAATACTTGATTATTTTTCATTAAATGGTCACGAAGTATGCACTCTCCAAATAAATCAGAAATATAATTCGCTTTTAATTCTTCTTTTTTTACCCAGACAATCCAAGATGAACATTTTCCTTTTGACAACACTTTTCGTCGGCTCCGTCACCGCCGTTGGTAAAGGTAGGCAAAGAGTTTAAGATTCAAAATGAGCCTCTCTATGGGAAAACGGGGCTTAATGCATGTGCGTAAAGTGTCGCCCCAGATTAGTCTATGCAGTCCGCACAGGCAAATCATGGGCGACACTTTCTGCTTTTATGGAATTGTTTGTTTAAAGGAGGTCTCTTCTGAACAAATATCCAATGTAGGCGGCAGGTGTCGTCCATGCTCATTTTGTTTGGACTACACAGGCTAATCTGGGAAGACATCTTTCGCACATGCATGAAGCCCGGTTTACCCAGACCGAGGCTCAAATATTTGCAGAAGAGTGTTACAGTTCTATAAATGTGAGTTGGGATGTATTGTACAGTTCTATGAATGTGAGTTGGGATGTATTGTACAGTTCTATGAATGTGAGTTGGGATGTATTGCTTATAAAAAACGCACGAGCTTATGTCGTTTTGACGGAATACGCCCAAATAGAAAGAGGCTAGCGTTCAAAAAGCGTTCCAAGGTGTAAGATGACGCGTTTCTTGCTCGTCACTTTAAAACTGGCACTGGCATCCATGCGCTAATATTTAAGAATACCGTTACGTTGAATATAATCGTGTTCGTAATTGAATCCACTGAATAAGATAAAATAATAGTCCACATAAATACTGTCATAGTATCTTTGAACTCGTCAATCACGCTCATGAACAAAAGGAGATCTTAATAAACTAAAATATTCTAAAGCGAAACGTATGCTGATACAAATTCATGAGTATCTGGTAAATATTGTCGAGAAATAAGTGGAAATTGCGAAAGCAAACAAGATAAAACACAATGTAAAATTGCATATACTTTGATTTTTGTTTTATGTGAAAAGTTATTTTCTGCAATTGTGAATTATTTTTTAATTTTAGGGGTTGTAAAATGTAATTTTAAACATACGTTCCTACATCTCATACATATAAACCCCTAGGCGGATATGGCGGATATGGCGGCGGTGGTGGCGGCGGTGGAATGATCGGCTATGGCGGAAACTTCGGTAGCGGCGGCGGTGGTTTTGGCGGCGGCGGATTCGGAGGTGCTGGTGGAAGTGCCGGCGGTGGTTTCAATGGCGCCAACGAAGACAGCAACAACAATGACGGTGAGAATTTCTAAATAAATAGGTTTAAACTAACTAGCTTTCATGCAAGCTTAACAAATCTAAACTTGTCTATATCAGCATGTCATCTTTGGCTCGTTAGATCGTTGTTTCAAATCTTTTTTTCTCAAATTTTCACACACGTTTACTAGTTGCTGATGACCATCATAGGAACAATTAATTGGGAGACCAATAGGGTTAATTCATTGTTAGATAAAAGCATGTGAATATCAAAAGATTGTATGCGTTGTTCGCCACCCTTCCCCCGACTACAAGCCCCCTTGTGTGCGCAATGTGTAACAAGGACTGCCACTCATGCATCGGCCTGCTTAGCTACGGCAGGCATTGCCCCCAGAAGTGACTAACTCAAGAGCGCATTAGCATAGTATCCCGAGACTCAGCTCTGCTAACAACAACCAAAATATGTTGTTCCAGAAATTTATTGTAATTCGAAAAAGATTCATTCGTTGTTAGAAAAAAATCGGGTCGATTGTTAGGATAAACAGGTCGATTCCAAAATGGTATAGTATTTGTTAGAGATTATCACGGATTTTCCATAATGGTATAGTATTTGTTAGAGATAATAACGGAGATTCCATAATGGTATAGTATTTGTTAGAGATAATTACGGAGATTCCATAACGGCGTGAAGTATTTGTCAGAGAGAATTACTAAGATTATATGACGTTGTTAAGAAAATTTTCGTGGTTTCGATAGTGAAAACCTTTATTATCGACTGAATAGCAAAGGGTTTACAAGGAACTCTTTAATCTCTACGAGCTTCTAAAGGTGATTTAGATGGAAACCGCTTCGATTTTAATCGCCATTAGTAGCCTTTTGATTTTTTTTCCATTTAAATAATTTGTAATAAGTATACGCATTTAAAATCGTGATGCTTTAGGCGGTTGGAGTTCAGGAAGTGCCGGATTCGGCGGCCAAGGCAGCTTTGGCGGCCAAGGTAGCTGGAGCGGCCAGAGCGGATCCGGTGGCCTGGGCGGATTGGGCGGCTTGGGATCTGGTTCCGGAAGCGGCTGGGGGTCGGGTTCCGGTAGCGGATGGGGATCTGGTTCCGGCAGCGGCTGGGGATCTGGTTCCGGTAGCGGTTGGGGATCTGGTTCCGGTAGCGGATGGGGATCTGCTTCCGGTAGCGGATGGGGATCTGGTTCCGGTTCCGGTTGGGGAAGCACTGGCGGCGGCGGAGGGAGCGGTAGCGCCGGCGTCAAAATTATAATTGCTGGTTAGTCTGACTTTGATAATCAATGCGTTAAGTACGCAAAAAAAAACTTTCCAGGACAGGCATCAACATTTACAAACATAACACCTCTGTTGATCATCACAGACATTTTGGACCAAATTTATACAAAATATCTGTACGACAACTTCAAATTACCTGTGTATTTCAAGGTGGTGCCGGAGGTTCTGGTTCCGGTAGCGGATCGGGATCTGGTTCCGGTAGTGGATGGGGATCTGGTTCCGGTAGCGGATGGGGATCTGGTTCTGGTAGCGGGTGGGGTACTGGTTCCGGAAGCGGGTGGGGATCTGGTTCCGGTAGCGGATCGGGATCTGGTTCCGGTAGCGGATGGGGATCTGGTTCCGGTAGCGGATGGGGATCTGGTTCCGGAAGCGGATGGGGATCTGGTTCTGGAAGCGGATGGGGATCTGGTTCCGGAAGCGGATGGGGATCTGGTTCAAGCGGACTCTCTGCTGGCAGCTTATCCGGTGCCGGTGGAGCAGGTGGCGCCTTTGGAAGAATCGGAGGTGGAGGGCTGGGCAAGAGTAAGAAGGCCTATATGGCCATAATATATCTATAAATTAGCCGCGCTCTGCTAAAACGGGTCTTAATGCATGTGCGCAAAGTGTTGTCCCTGATAAGCGTGTTCTGTCCGCACAAGCTAATAAGGGACAACAGTTTCCGCTGTAAGGGATTTTTTTGTTTAAAGGAAGTCTCTTCTAAACGAAAAACTAGTATTTAATCAAGCGGAAAGTGTCGTCCCTGACTATTGAATACACGGGTTAATCTAGGACGACATTTCACGCACATGCATGAAGCCCCGTTTTCTAAGAGGTCGGCTCAAATACATCGTAAATTGTGTGCAAATTAAAAGCACGAAGTAAAACACTTGATTCTTTTCGTAATAATACTATGGCTAAAAGAATGGTTGATAATAGACGAATAAAAAAGATATTGAACAAATATATTATAGCGTCGTTTTGAACATTGCAGAATACTAGACTGTTCCGACAGCCGCCAGTTGTTCGCGAAATATCAGCGACAATGAACTGCCGATGTCCACATGGACGAACTCTCACTACCCGACCATGACGATGACGAATTGTTAAATCGACGAGATCTTCTGCCTTTTCTAGCTAGTACTCCTTGTGTGTGTTTCCAAATAACTGTATTTCGATGTGTTCCCTAATAACTGTTTTTCGATGTGTTCCCTAATAACTGTATTTCGATGTGTTCCCTAATAACTATTTTTCGATGTGTTCCCTAATAACTGTATTTCGATGCATGTATTTTCCTTGTTAATGAATGGCGTATGAGCAATAAATATTATGCAAAAAACTAATTGTGTTTTGGAGTTAAAGATTATTAAAACAATCAAGTATATCTGAACAAAAAGTTGTTCAACTGCCGAAAAAGCAAAAAGACATTAATAATTTGTTTAAAATGTGGCTGGCGATTTTCAACAACACCACCCTATTACATGAAGGAATCATGAAACTCCAGAAACAGTTTTATGAGAGAAATCCTTGTTATAATCCGGTAGTCTTCCGTTATAATCCGGTAGTCTTCCGTTATAATCCGGTAGTCTTCCGTTATAATCAGGTAGTCTTCTTTGCAGACCAAGTGACCAATTGCGTGTACAATACCGGACACTAGACACAACACAGCACACCGACAAAAGCTAGTATTATACCCATTATACGAGATAAACATCAAATTTAACATGGATGGGGTCATGTTTTGTTTGTTTAGAAAATGTTGTCATGAGATATCGATAACTATCATTTCCTTCTTTGTGTTTGTTCAACACATATGCCGGTAACACAGTATTATGTTATGGTTTTGGATCGTCGTTTACTTTCAATTGGATCGGAATAAGAAACAAAACCAAAGTGATGCATCGGCTATTTCCGGTTTATTGTGGAGTCATCAATCGTGATACATCGACTATCTCCGGATTTCTCATCTATCGTTCGTAGTGTCTATATTTAAATGCACCATACAAAGTTAAATGAAAAGCTTTAATTACATGAAACACATCGCATATATGCATATATTTTTAAAGATGGTTGATAGTGTCACCTCTGCTGTATTGCTGTGTATATATTATGCGATGAGAAAATCCACAGACGACTCAGTCATGGTACTTTAAGTGTGCTTCTATAGAGTCATTTTGGACAGTAACTTTTCGGATGACATCTCGCGTTTGATTCAACGTTCTCCATCCGTCCGAACGTAATCCCAANGGGATCCGGTTCCGGAAGCGGCTGGGGATCTGGTTCCGGAAGCGGATGGGGATCTGGTTCAAGCGGACTCTCTGCTGGCAGCTTATCTGGTGCCGGTGGAGCAGGGGGCGCCTTTGGAAGAGTCGGAGGTGGAGGTGGAGGGATTGGCAAGAGTAAGTAGGCCTATATGGCCATAATATATCTATACATGAGCCGCGCTCTGCTAAAACGGGTCTTAATGCATGTTCGCCAAGTGTGATCCCTGATAAGCTTATGCTGTTCGCACAAGCTAATCAGGGACAACACTTTCCGCTGTATTGGAATTTTTTGTTGAAAGGAAGTCTCTTTTAAACGAAAATCTATTATAAGCGGAAAGTGTCGTCCCTGATTAGGTTGTGCGGACTACACAGACTAATCTGGTACGACATTTTACGCACATGCATGAAGCCCCGTTTTCTTAGAGCGCGACGCAAATACATAGTGAATCAAAGTGTGGGCAAATTAAAAGCACGAAGTCAAACACTTGATAATTCTCGTAACCTGTTTATGGTTAAACGAATGGTAGACAACCAACGAATAGATATTGAACAAATATATTCCATTGTCTTTTGATCATTTCAGAGTACTAGACTGTTCAGACAGACGCCAGTTGTTCACGAAATATCACCGACAATGATATGCCGAGTCTCACTACCCTACCACTGTAGTATTACTACTGCTACTACTACGACGACGACGCATTGTTAAATCGACGAGATATTCTACCTTTTATTGCTAGTACTCTTTGTGTGTGTTTGTTACATATTAACTGTTGTTCGATGTGTTCCTAATAACTGTATTTCGATGTGTTCCCTAATAACTGTATTTCGATGTGTTCCCTAATAACTGTACTTCGATGTGTTCCCTAATAACTGTATTTCGATGTGTTCCCTAATAACTGTATTTCGATGCATGTATTTTCCTTGTTACTAACGGCTTTTAAGCAATAAATATTATGCAAAAAAATAGTTGTGTTTTGGAGTTTAAGATTATTAAAACAATAAAGTATATCTGAACAAAACGTTGTTCAACTGCCGAAAGAGCTAAAATAATTGCCTGTACAATACAGGACAATATACACAACACAGCAAACCGAACAAAAGCTAGTATTATACCCATTATACGAGATAAACATCAAATTTAACATGGATGGGGTCATGTTTTGTTTGTTTAGAAAATGTTGTCACGAGATATCGATAACTATCATTTCCTTCTTTGTGTTTGTACAACACATATGCCGGTAACACAGTATTATGTTATGGTTTTGGATCGTCGTTTACTTTCAATTGGATCGGAATAAGAAACAAAACCAAAGTGATGCATCGGCTATTTCCGGTTTATTGTGGAGTCATCAATCGTGATACATCGACTATCTCCGGATTTCTCATCTATCGTTCGTAGTGTCTATATTTAAATGCACCATACAAAGTTAAATGAAAAGCTTTAATTACATGAAACACATCGCATATATGCATATATTTTTAAAGATGGTTGATAGTGTCACCTCTGCTGTATTGCTGTGTATAGATTATGCGATGAGAAAATCAACAGACGACTCAGTCATGGTACTTTAAGTGTGCTTCCAAAGAGTCATTTGGGACAGTAATTTTTCTATTGACATCGCGCGTTTGATTCAACGTTCTCAATTCGTCCGAACGTAATCCCAAACTTTAAACGCTACAGGGTTCAATATCAAAATTAACGAAACCAAACGCGAGGATTCATTAGTGTATTGCATTTCTATTATATATTGCCATAGACGATTTAATATTTTGGTTACAGTAAACAGGTGCCAGGTACAGGAGGAGCTCTGTTTCGATGTCCGCTGTAGAATACTCAGTACGATGCATTTTGTAAAAGAATTCAACAGTTTAGTTCAAAGGTTCAATGAGCTCCGTTCTGGAAAAACTGAGATTTATGCATGTACGTTGAGTATGTTCACAGATTAGCCTGTGCAGATCAACACTCTCCACCTTGACTATACTTTCGTTTAGATGAAACCTTCTTTAAAAGAAAAATTCCGTAAAAGCGGGAAGTGTCGTCCCTGATAAGCCTGTTTGGACTGCACAGGCTAACCTTGGACGATACTTTACGCACATGCATTGCGTTCAGTTTGTCTAGAACGAGGCTCAAATATTCGAGCAAGCATTTGCCAACTTTTACTGTACAATGAATCCATCATGTTAACGATAGACAAAACAGAATCATAACACTAACGTTTTGTTTTAAAATCGTCAAGTTATTAACTGTTTTAACTGTTACTCATAAACGGTCAACTCATTTTTTTTTCCTGACAGCTTTATTTTTACCGGTACACTGATGGGAGGATCCAGAATGTACGCTCAAACAAATATGGTGTATTCTAATATTCTTATAAAATATAAATATCAAACAAGAGCGATTTTTCACTCCTGCAAACAATTACAATGTCTATGAAAACATGGGAAGGCTTAGAGATAACAGAAATACAATGAAATATTGCCTATTAAGCTCGTGTGTCAGATACACGTTACTGAGCTCCTAAAATTGTATGCACAATTTGGTGTGTTTCCAACTGTTGAAATGTAAATGTAAATCGAGGTGTATTTTTAAACATGATATGTTATCCCTTGTGGGCTAGTTTTTAAAACAGTTTGCGTCTTTTATAATGTTTCCATCGAACTATATTTATCTGTGCTTGTTGTCCTGTTATTACTTAATTGTTTTTATATCCAGTTTGTTGTGTGTCCACATTTGATATTGCTTTCTACCACATGTGGCAAGGCGACGGACGTTGAAATTGTGCAAGATTCGTCGTGTAAGATCTGAGCACGGTCTAGAAAATTATAAATTCGAATTAATGTGTATACTGATAAATAATTGCAAATATAACTGGAATTTATGTGGAGCATGTAACCAAATATCTAGTTTTCATTATGCATTTCTCAAGACGGTATAAAACCAGTGATTGATACAAATAATGTTGACCATTACTTGTTAGTTGACCATTCGCATTTAAACAAGCAGATCAAAGGGTAAAGTGCACCTGCATGTTACACGTTGAAAAAATGAAGCCGCCGTTATATGTTAATAAAAACCACATTATATACACATCTATAACAGTTCAAATGTCCTTCTTTAAAAGATTTTTGTTTTAAGAATGGAGACTGAATCTTTTAAATGTCTAACTCAACAGTCGCCGTCTTATCTTTATTGTAAATGAAGAAATTAAAGCCTCTATAACGCTCACAATCAACGGAGACTAGTTTTGACATTTTTGCTATTGCTTTAAGGAACACTGATTGTCTATGCGTTAACTTTATTTAACGAAATATGTTACAAAATTTCCGTTTATTTTACGTCTATTCTGAGCGTTGTATGGGCTTTAGCATAATGTGACCAGGATTATTGTCGTACTGCTGAACAAGATGTACATTTAACCTCAACCTACATGTCGCATGGTATTGAAAATATGTGCAAATAATGTTTGCAGTTGTGCGAATTCGTTAATAAACATCAACTAAGACTTAGTAAATACATTAAATAAAAATAAAGATGTGTGCATGAACATCCTTTTTTGTATTATGTTCACGTTAAAATTTCACTTCATATGATTGCATACTGAAAATGCAATGGATCTATATGCACAATTTCAATTTTTGTTTGTATTGTGTTTAGTTTCTACACGTGTACTAGTAGATTTACAAAAAGAGGATAGATACCGAATTCGCCATAAACCACTGGGTTATACACGTTTTGTTTTACATTCAGTAATATTTTGCAGCATTTAAGGTGAATTAGTTCTATTTCTTTGGACCATGTGTTTCTTAACAATACACGTGCATACTTTAAAATTGATCCCCTGAGAGCGTCAAGAAACTGACAAATGGTTTCAAGATTTTAATCAATTTTTTTACAGTTGTTGAATAAAATATTCATGGCTATAAGTGCTGTACCAGACATATATTCTTGGTCCAAATAACAGTTGCGGTTAATTAAAAACTGTTTCCAGTAGAGTTAATCATTAACAACTTCTATTAGTAAACCAACATACGACACATTTTCGGAAATAAAAAAATCGACCACAGGTTTCGAAATACCATGATTTTTGTCTCATTAATACTTAATTTTACGTACACAAATATTCCAATATTTAAGCAGAAGATCTAAATGGTTTCGACATTTTTCGCGAGTTTTACCTACAATTGTCATGTCATCAACAAAAAAGCAACAACATGAAATGTTATATCGTCAATATATAAACCAGATGAATTATTTTCTTGCAAAACAGTTCTAAATTCACTACAAACAATGATAAGTATACAGGTTACAATACTAACCATTGACGTAGGTCAGTTGAATAGCTAAAATGTTCAGCAATCTTTTAGCAATGTGTAACACAAGATTAAACATTTGCGTACATTGTTTATTTAATTCTAAAAATTTAACAATGTATGCCCAATAAATTCAACCATAGTGCATTTCTATAGATATCATATATTTATATAACACAAATGGCGTTTTGTTCGAACCAGCAATAAATCACTAAGGCCTAAACTTATATTTGTTGGTTTCTGGTAGCCCAACCTACATTTACCGTAGAAAATTGAAAGACGGGATTTTTCCAGTGTCAATTATTGTTCAACAATAAAATTGTGTCTGTTTATTTGCTCAGAACAAAAGCATGATCCACTCACCAAAGCTCGTGGTTCATTATAAAGAAGTGAAACTCCAGAATCTGCAGCAGTATTGCATACCATCATACATACCTTCGTGGTTCTTTATTTACGGCAAGGAGCCAATTGCCTAAACGGTACAGTACGGCACAAAACGAAACAACATATACACATAGTAGAATAAAGCTGAGGTCACCGCCTTGGAACGGTCAATGCTAAGCACTGCGGGTTTAAACCGGTTATAGAGCGCTCAACCTCACACTTGGCCCAGCAATATTCATTATACATATAAGTGTAAATAAAATTTAACCTCATAGCATTGCAACTCAATTTAAACAGTAATAAAGGGAATTAAAACGCATTCAATTTAGTTACTATTTAATTACTCAATGGTAGGAAGGAGACCAGAGCAACAGAGTTACAACTTTTTAAGGCACGATAAAATAAAATTACTAACACGCATCAACTATGTCCCTTCTTTTTACAAAAAAAAATTAGAATACAGCATCATGTAGTTAATATTTCAGATCATCATCGCCCACCTACATGAAGAAGCAGCAATATTGGGTGTAAAAGATCCAAATTACCTACTTGATTGTTTATGTGACAGTAATAAACTAAAATGTAAATGAAAATGTTGTAATACCTAAAAAGAATAACCGTATAGACTGAGGCGATAATTTAATAAAATGAAAATTATACTAGCAATGATAAAAAAGGCTGCGTGATCTATACACGCGTATTTTATTCAAAATAAATATAAAGGCTAAAAAATAAAAATCGATCAAGAAACTACGATCAGAGAAAAAATATTAACAAGCAAATTCGTTGAATTGATATCCCCCGCCAAACTAGAGCTTTGTGACAGACATAAGCATGTTTTCAAGATACAAAGGGCCATAACTCCGTTATTAACAGATGGTTTACAATTCCATTTGGCGTGCATCATCCTCTTATCCATATTTATATTCATGCCAAGTTCAATGAAATCCACCCAAGCACTTCCAAGATATCGCTCCGGACACAAAAATGCCGGACGGACGGAAGGACGGACGGACGGCCGGGCGGCCGGACGGACAACGCCAAAACAATATCCCTCCGCCTTTGGCGGGAGATAATAAAGTTGAACGATATAAACTCGTGTACATGTACCTATCATGTAGCTGAAACTGCAAGTTGTTCGGATGACGTATTAAGGAGCGATGACACAATGACGTCACCAGTAACGAAATCAAATATTATTAAAAGGGCAGTACTGTATAATCGAATTACCAATAAAACCAGCTGTGCTAATCGAACATTATAGAAGCAAACATATTAAATTGTTATAACATTAATAATTCCAAATTTTAAGAGAAGAAAGATATAGTAAATCGAAAACTAACAAGCATGTGTTTTTAANATTACTAGCATTTGCTTTCAGATATTTACATTTGCGAACACGCTTCAAAATATCTCCATAAAATGATGGTTGGGAAATTCCATTTGTTAAATGCCATTTTAAAGAAACATTATATTTTGAAATTAAATCCCTATATTTAGAGTGAAATTTAGCAAATTTATTGTTTATAGAATCTTAATGTTAAGCATTTGCTCACGAGAATATCCCTTCCTCCCATAATGTTTTTATCATCTACCCTGAAACTTCTCAAAACACCCGACTCTCGGTCAATATACACATATGTGTATTTAACAGTACATAGTGTACTCGATTCTTTCTCTGGAAATAGATTATGCACACACCTATATATAATACACATCTATCTATGTGAAAATGTATGATTTGCACATCTCTATATCTCGAAATATATTATGTACACTTCTATATATCTAAAAATGTATATGTAAATATAATGGTCAAAGGCGTTTTGCCGATTTCCCAATAAAAAAAAATGAAACTACAATGTATATTTAGAAATTTAGAAATATATTGTGTACACATTTTTCCTATGTGGAAATATATATTGAAAAAATATTATGTACACATGCATATTATCTTTAAATTTACTATAGACAGATATTAGTCTCTTGACATTTGTACATGTCTATATCATGGAAAATACAGTATGTACACATGTTTGTCTATAGAAATATATTATGTACACATCTGTTTCTCCTTAAATATATCATGTTCTCACAGTTGCCTCTTGAAATAGACTATGTTAATATCTGTGTCTCTAGAAATGTATTATGTATAAATAAATGTCCATAGAAATGTATGATGTATACAATTTAGTGTATGTAAATATAAAATGATCACAATTATGTCCTTGAAAATGTATATACTGTGTATACATCTATGTCTCTAAAAATATATATTATGAACACATACATGTTTTTATAAATATAGTGTATGCACATCTTTGTCGTTAAAAATAAATTATGTTTTATATTATGAATATATCTACGACTATGACATTATTTTATGTACCAACCTATATATTTTGAAATATATTATGTACTCATTTATGTCTCTGGAAATATATTATGAACACCACTGTTTTTCACAAATAATATTGTTACACATAAATTACGCTAGAAATATATTATTTGCACATATATTTCTCAATAATAACTGTCATTAAATTGTTTTATAAAACCAGGTAGCAAAATCGAGAAAATCAAGAACACATATGTAAATTCTTGGTATCAACACTATGTCATTGTTCAGATGGTGTCGAAAAATATATGAAGAATATTTGTGCCTCTTTGTGCGAAATTGTGTTAAGACCAGCCTGCGTTTTCGCGCAGTCTGGTGACGAGCTGCCCAGATTTCTATATAATCACGCAAGGTTTCATGGTCTCATTAATATAACAGTATGACTCTTCATTAGTGTATACGGATGCAGAGGCATATCTAAAGCTACACTGTCTGGATATGTTATAAGGCCCAATTTCGGACGACGCGGCCTATTGTTATTAATATTTGTCTGCACAACGCGATGATAAAGAAACTTTATCACATTTATTTAATATGCAAAATCATGTACATGTTATAGGTCGAAACGACAAATGATATCAAGGTCTTAATGTCCTTAGAGGTCTGAACATGCTATGACCCTTTTTGTATCGCTTATTTGTAATAACATTGAAATAAACATAAATTTACTCGTAATTGCGCAAAACCGTTGCAGGATGACAGACACTTGGTTCGTGTTTACATATCACAACTAATGCGCAATTTTCCGTCGAGACGCCGTTTATTATATTTCAAAATCTTCAAATGGATGTTAATATTAAATCGCAATAAAGTTCTATGTAAAGTCAAACTAGAGAGCATAGATACACCTCTTTTATTTTAATGCGCGATGCAAATAAAGCGCAACCGTTAACATGAGCAAACCTTTGATCATTATGTCATCTATAAATAATATGATGTCGTAAGCTTTTTTAGTCTGATGCACCGAGAGTATATAAGGTTCTGACTACAAGAGCACGGTGCATTCGCCATCTTCCCTCAAGCAAGGTAAGATTAAATATTCACTTGATATAGGGTTCTTAAAACGTATAGAGAACTTAAGAATATACTAGTTTACGTTTATGTGAAAATAGCAATCCTGACTGAGAAAATGCAAAACTATATGTTAGTGTATTGATAAACGTTTATTAAAATCAGACGAAAAATACTGCATTTTTTCACCTTTTGATCGGTAATTTAACCAACACGTTTATTACCGACTTAGTGTTTAGCATAGCATGGTTCAAGTCAGATTTTAGCTTTTGTCTCTTTTTTTGGTAAATATTATTCAACAATATTATAGTCAAGTTAGTAAATGCATTTAATTACATTTTTAACACTATGAGAATATGGTAACAAATCTCTTTGAAGCAAGAATAAGTCCATTTACATGTGTTTAGATAATAACTGCGTAACACGTTAATTTTGCTTTCACAGAAAAGTCCGACAAAAATATCTTGACATTTATTACTATGAAATCATAGACTCTGCGGATAATAATGTATTAATTTTGTTTCTTGTGTTTCTGCAGACAATCAAGACAGTCAAGATGAACGTTTTCTTGCAGACGGCACTTTTAATCGGCACCGCATACGCCGTTGGTAAAGGTAAGTTAGATTTAATATGTTACCATAGTTATTTCAGCCCAAACCCCAATATATTTAATGTTTTCTTTTTTGTGTGCTAAAACCATGATCGTTTTTTGGTACTCACTATAAAGCTACTTATTTAGTAACTGAATTGTTGCGACAGGAAGTGGCTTGTCGTGGACGCAGTTGCTCTATTCTGTAGATGTTTTAACATTATTAAAATGTACATCTCCAGGCGGATATGGCGGTGGCTTTGGAGCTGGCGGTGGTGGTATGTTTTCCGCTGGAGGAGGCTTTGGAGCCGGTGGTGGTGGATTAACTTCCGGTGGTGGATTTACTTCCGGTGGTGGTTTCTCCGGTGGTGTCAGTGGTGGTGGAAGCGCCGGTGGAGGTAGGCATAAATAAGGGGAAATTGGCGAGTGACCAGCTGGTGTAAGCAGTTATTGTGAAACTAAATTTGTGTTACGTAAATATTCACTTATGGGTCGTTAAATACTAAAAGTGTTATTGTCATCATTATTTATTTATCATTTTTTTATAAGAATTATTGAGGAAACAGAATCAACATCGTTTAATAAATCTTAAAAGTAATCGAACGTTCACAACATAAAATCAATATCTAATTGATATTGTAGGCGGCTGGGGTTCCGGTTCCGGAAGCGGATGGGGATCAGGTTCCGGTAGCGGCTGGGGGTCAGGTTCCGGTAGCGGCTGGGGATCTGGTTCCGGTTCCGGCTGGGGATCTAGTTCCGGTAGTGGCTGGGGATCTAGTTCTGGTGCCGGCTTGGTTGGAAGTATCGGAACTGGTGGCGCAGGATCCGCGGGTGGTCAAGGTGGATGGAGCGGCAGTGGCTCATGGGGTAGCCAAGGTGGTGTAACTGGAGGCTCAACAGGCGGATGGGGAACTGATGGCGGGGCTTCCGGTGGCACATGGGGTGGAACCGCCGGCAATTCAGCGGGCGTCAAAATTATAATAACTGGAGCTCCTACTGGAGGTCAAAGCGGACCCTCTGCTGGCGGCCCATCCGGAGGAAGCTTCTTCTCTGGATCTGGTTCTAGCAGCAGTTTCTCCAGCGGATCATCAAGCGGTATGTCCCCTTCCGGCCCAAGCGGCGGCCCAGTTTCTGGAGGCCCATCAGGAGGCGGATTTTTCTCAGGATCAGGTTCAGCTGGCGGATTCTTTAGTGGCGGTTCCGGTCCTTCCGGTCCATCCGGTCCTTCCGGTCCATCCGGTCCTTCCGGTCCATCCGGTCCTTCCGGTCCATCTGGTCCTTCCGGTCCATCCGGTCCTTCCGGTCCAGGCGGTCCCTCTTCCGGTGGATCCGGTGGTATGGGTGGAGCATTTGGTGGCGGATTCTTTGGTGGTAGTTCCGGTCCTTCCGGTCCAGGTCCTTTTGAAGGCGGTCCCTCTGTTGGTGGCTCCGGTGGTATGGGTGGAGCATTTGGTGGCGGCTTCAGTGGCGGTTTTGGTGGAGCTGGACGCGGAGGGTCCGGTAAAAGTAAGCGTCCAACAACATATTATTAACATAAAGTAAAAAGTAAAGTAAGCGTTCAATAACCCATTATAAGCATAACGTTAAAGTAAGCGTCAACAACATATTGGTAAAATTCCTAAAGAAGTAAGCGTTTAACAAAGAATTGTTCAGATTAGGTATACGAAAGCGTCCAACAACAAGGTGCAACATTTCAAAACGCTTTGAGAGATTCGTACATTTACTTGAAATCTTTGTTTAAGCTCATAAGTATTGCTGTTGGGTCGGAAAACATTTTCTGTTGTGTCCATGTTCGGCAAACAATAAAAACAGTTAAGTGTTTTGCCATAACAACACATGTTTCAGTCGAATTATTCAACATGTAATTGTTTCATTATGATGTTCTATTTCAGAGTACTAGACTGTTCAGATCGACACCAGTTGTTCACGAAATATCAGCGACAATGAACTGCCGGTGTCCACATAGACGAACTCTCACTACCCGACCATGACGACGACGACGGATTGTTCAACCGACGAGATTTTCTGCCTTTTGTAGCTTATTGCTTTTTGATTGAAATTGCTTTTTAATCAATATTGTTTCCTTTATACCCACTTTGATGCATATATTTCCTACCTATTGTCGCAATAAATTATTACTCGCAAATGCCTTGCGTTGATTGAACAAGTCTTGAACAACTATTAATTTGAACTTTTTTTTTCTTTTTTGTTTTACAACATTTATATAGCGCCCTTTTCATACAGTATGTGCGTTCAGAGGCGCTTCACATTTTTCCCCCGATCACTGGGTCATAAGTCGTCCGTTAACATCTTGGCGCAGTATGCAGCAACGGCAATTGGCTTATTTCCCTCACAAGTACCCATTTATACACCTGGGTGGAAAGAACGTTAAAGAAATTGGATTGTATTTTGAGTTAGTAAAAAAACAACACATTTCTTGCAATCATCATCATCATCATCATCATAATCATCATCATCATCATCATCATCATCATCATCATCATCATCATCATCATCATCATCATCATCATCATCATCTAATTCTTCTTAGTATCATACTGAACAAAAACAAACAACACAAGTCAGACGGTCATCTGGTGTCTGAAATGCCAGCGTAAAAATCGCCGCGATTAGTTTCATAGGACTTAAATGGGACGAACAGCACTGTCTAAGAAAGACTAACGCGCTGATAGCTGAGTGTGCATGAAACCACATACAAATGTTGATTAGTTCTAACAGAAGCCCTGCATTCAAAAGTTTTTGCTGCATTATTTTCCATCATTCATTTAAACAAAGATGAAGCAAAGACGTTGCTTCATATGAAAATAAAAACGAAGGGCAAATAATGGAAATGATAGACATGGTTAAGCCCCATCTGCAAACAACATAACAAAGGAAATATTTAAAAATGTTTGGAGTCACATTGAGTGTCTTCACCTAAGGGAAAACTGGGCATAATGCATATGCGTGAAGTGCCGTCCCAGATTAGCCTGTGCAGTCCGCACAGGCTAATCAGGGACGCCACTTTCCGCCTAAATTGGATTTTTGCTTTTCATTTAAACGAAAAATGTCATAAAAGCGGAAAGTTACGTCCCTGATTAGCCTGTGCGGACTGCACAGGATAATCTGGGACGACACTTAACGCACATGCATTATGCCCAGTTTTCTCAGAACGCGACACAATTGACTGTAGCGTCTTCTCTTCAAGTTTCAAACAAACACTTTTTCTTTTGTTCTAACAAAGATCTGTTGATATTGTAAAAAACAAAGAAGCTGCAATGTCTTCATGTTCAGAACTTTCGGACGACTCGTTCACGTGCCTCGAAAGTGGTGACGTTTCCACGACTAGAATGTGAGCGTATACGTTCCTGTAAACGACTTTGTGTCGACACATGTTCTATCATAGACAAAAGCATGTTAAGCTGCTGTCTAGGGACAAGAACTTGTTTTCATCATTTTAAGTTGATATTCTGTAACATAGATTGTAGATAAGAATTGTTCTACTGAAAAAGTTCCTGGAGTTTCATTGTTTGTTATATGTTTATGCAGTTATGAGAACTGACAAGCTTCAATGAGTTATGACACCTTGGAACGTACAACATTAACAGAATTGAAATGAACATTTTAAACTAGTTTTATCATTTAATACAATCAAAATAATACATAATTATAATGATAAAATACATAATAATAAATAATACATTTAAAATGTGATCTTGTTCCCTAAGCTGGTTGTAGTTATTTGTACAAAAATGAATGTAATTAAAAAAAACTGAAATAACTGTTAAACATGAAAAACAAGCACGTTGATGACTATCTAAGAAATCAAACTGTATCTTTAGTTTAGTGGCACGAGTGAACAAATCATTGAATGAATATTCTGACACTAACATACATATTATATATTTCTGTTCACAACACAACTTTGAGTGTTGGTTCATATGTTTTTAAAAATAAATAAAAATGTAAAAGATCAAATTTGTCTAAAACACTAAACACACCAGAATACTAGCAGTCTGGGATAATCGAACGTCTTAAAAATGAACCATGTAATGTTTTTCTCATTACATTTTAGTTCAAACAAGAATTTATAAAATTATACCATACACAAACGGAATTAACAATTGGCCAAACAAAATACATAAAAAGCTGGACTGGTCGTGTTGATACAGCACATACTATTTATTCGGATTGGTTTAGATACCAACAGAAATTCCATCACACCAGAAATTAGTTGACGCTTTTTTCACCCGCAGCCCTACATTAAGTACCATGGATCCAGTTAATTAAACTGTTCCATTTATGTTTTGGTTGAAGCGCTGAAGCGGGGCAATGTCATAAAACACATTTTAGATAAACAAAATAAAACAGAAATGAAATGTTCCCATATTAATATTTGAGGAAAGACATTTAGTGTTCAAAAGACCAGAATTGTTAAAAAAATCTCCTGAAAGTAAAGGCCAGTGACATGCAAACTCATATGTCTACACATATGTTTACACATTTGTGAAGGCACAACCCAGATGATGTTTATGCTCATCATAAACTAAAGCACAATTTTCGCTAAATTTAAGCACAATTTTCAATTATTTCATGACCGTCCACATCCAAAAACGTTAACTTACAGGGAATGTTTTGTTTTCATTAAATAATCGTGTTCTGATTAAATGCTCATGTCATGTGTCGTCTTAAAACACAAAAAAAGTTATAATTATGGTTCCAATAGAACACTGAATGGTGAAAGAAACTTCTTTCCTATCTGATAGGTTCAATAACATTTTGTCGAGATATGTTGAACTAATTCATCATTTTGGTCAACTATTTGTGAATATTTATTGATGTTTTGTTAAAGTTTTCTTGATTTAATTTAAACTTAGTTTTCCCTGTCTAAATTAATATTTATCACATATTCAGACTTACAACAATTACTTCAACAAATTGTTTTTATATTAACAATAATCATTTAGTCCGTTAAGCTGATCACTTTAAGTCCTTCTAAAATAAAGTTCCTTAAATTCGCTTGATAACTTAATGTAGCCTTGAAATTAACCGAAACAGCTTCTGCTGGGTAACAATTTCAATAAGGCGTAGGGGTTACGTAGGCTCCTAATGATACGACTTTCTTAACTATGACTGGTGGTGGCCAATAACGGGGTCTGACAGCCCATTTGTGTAGGATGCTTGGGCTTTGACAGCGTATTGACAATACTCTGTCCGTATTAAATGCCCCTACATAGGTGTCCGGCATTGACGGTCCCGCGAATTCATGTTGCACCGTTCCGGGTAAATGTTTATTTGGAATTTTAGAACATTCATCTACCAATAAAGCACGACTTAATAGCACATCTCCATATCCATCTTCAAACAGAGAATTTTTGATTACAGTGTAATAACCTCGCTTATCTACTTCCACCCACGGTGAAGCGATTTAGACATTCTATAAATAGCTATCATATCAATAACAATTTATCAAAGCACTGTACATTAAAAGCGTATCTTTTACGTGTTTAAATCGGCCACTCCATACAAATTAGCAGTTCAAAAGGCGAGTATTGCTTAATTGTTTTTTAGTATCGATCAATACAGAAGAGTTAATTAACAACTCTGACAATATTTGTCGTATTTATTCGGCGATTATTTAAATCGTTGGTGTGTAGGTTACCCCACAAAGGTAAAATGAAGACACTTGGGGTATTGTCTATTTATCATAGGCCTACTGAACATGCGCAAATTTGACATATTGTGTGCAATATCGAGTCATCGTGTTATGTGCATACATCCGTATTGTTATTAAACACTATTTTGTTTAAATTTAATACGGAAAATTGTTCGATAAATATTAAGTACATGTTGAATTTTGTAAATCACTTAATAACTCGTCGTTCAAAAAGCGCTTTGTCTTCCACGAATGACAGCAGTTTAAGAATTCCACTGAAATATAAAAGTTAGAAATACAAAGGAGTATTTACAGACATTGCATTGCTGTATTAACAACAAACTACTGCTTATTATTGAGTTGGAATACAAACAAATAGTCTACATTGCGTTCAAAAAGCTTAACATGGTTCTCGATCTACGATTTCACACTTAAAAATAAACTTGAAAATGAACTCCATATAAACATATGTTTTTTGTTTGGAACTAAATGTGAGATACTTTGGAAAAAAAAGATTTATTGAAAAAAATAATCCAATCAGAATTGTTAATACAGAGGCGATAGTTTGGATTTATTTAATATTTAGGGCCGATCCGTTCACTACGTTTCAACATATCGTGCAAACACCGTAACATGCAATGATAATGATATTGAACGTTGTTTTCTCTGCAGAAATAGAATTAGTTTTTACTTTAAATAAAAAAAAACACCTGAGTTGAACACAAATTATCTCCTGAAATAAGTTGTTAATGTTTCTGGAGTTTCATTTTTCTTATTCAAGACAAGAAAGCTATTCATACAAAACATCAACGGGGCGCCGTTTAACAGTTGATATTGCGACACAGTTAAACACTATAAAGCATTATCCTATCCGCATATTAACTATTGAATCACACTAATTAATCACTTATGTAATTAGTTTCCATAAAACATATAAATGACACGATAATTAACCTATATAATGTTAATTTCCATGATGTAAGTAAGAACAATGTCAGTGTTTGCATTTCAGTATAAATATAAAAACCAAGTTTAGGAAAAAGCGATTACAAGTATGTATTAAGGCTATAAATGAAACAATTATGTGTCCTTCCACCTACCACTGTCAAACCAGAGCTATATATATCTTCAGAAAATATAATTTCAATTTCATGAAAAACTGACACACTGAAATAAGAAAGGATTCAGAACTGTGTGAAACTGAAATGAAAACACAAACATGGTTCTTTCTTACATCAAAGAAATTAACATAATATATGTTAAGTATCGTGTCATGTATACGATTATAGAATATAGAAACTAATTACATAAGTGATTAATAAGTGTGATTGAATAATTAATAGGCAGATAGGATAATGCTTGGTATTGTTTTACTTGCGTCGCAATATCAACTGTTAAAATGGCCCACATTTGATGTTTTGCATCAATAGCTTAAATTTCTTGTATTAAATAAGAACAGTAAAACTCCAGAAACATAAAGAACTTATTTCAAGAGATCATTTTTTGTTCAACTCCGTTAGTTTTTTATTTAAGGCAAAACATAAGTATCAGTTGTGCAGAGATAAAAACAATCAATATCATTATAATTTTTTGCAAGTTACGGTATTTACACGATATTTTGAAACGTAGTTAACGGATCCGTAAAAAAAAAACAAAAAAAAACATTCTCTCTATTAAAAATGTTATGGATTTGGTTTTTTAGATTATCCGTTTTCCCATAGTTCCAAACAACAACATATGTTTATACGGAGTTCAGTTTCAAGTTTATTTTTAAGTGGCGCACTTGTGAAATCGTTTATCGAGAACAATGTTAAGCTTGTTGTACGCAATGTTTACTATTTTTTTACTCCAACTAAAATATAGACAGTAGTTTGTAGTTAAGTAATCCTAAGTATTTCTAATATTTATATTTCATTTGTAGAACCCTTAAACTGCTGTCATTCGTTGAAGACGAAGCGCTAATTCAACGACACGTTATCAAATATTAACACAATTTAACATGTACTTAAATATTTATTGAACAGTTTTCCGTATTACAATTTTAACAAAATAGCGTTTAACAAGAGCACCGCAAAGCGGGTGCCAACGGTCGGCTGTGGGTGCTTTGATTATTTTTTTTACCTTTGACCTTGAAGGTCGTCATTGACCTTGACCTTTTTACCACTCAAAATGTGCAGGTCGATGAGATACACATGAAAAAAAGTTGTTTGACCTTTGAACTTTTAGGATGACCTTGACCTTGACCTTTCACCACTCAAAATGTGCAGCTCCATGAGATACACATGCATGCCAAATATCAAGTTGCTTTCTTCAATATTGCAAAAATTATGGGCAATTGTAAAGTTTTCGGACGACGACGACGCGGAAAGACGAGAGGGCTATGACAATACCTCGGGTTTTCTTCGAAAACAGCCGAACCAATAACAATAAGTGGGTATGCATGTAACACGATGACTCGATTTTATATTGTAAACAAGTCGTCAAAAGTGCGCATGGTCAGTATGATAAATAGACCCCCCCCCTCCCGTGTTACGACAAACATTGCCAGTTTTGTAAATTAACTCTTCTGTATTGATCGATACTAACAAAACAATAAAGCAATAGCCGCCTTTTAAAATGTTAATGTGTATGGAGTGGCCGATTAAAACTCCTAAAAGATACGCTTTTAAAATGTATGGTGCTTTGATTGTGTTGTTGATATGTGTTAACCTAATATCTATTTATAGAATGGCTAAATGACTTAACCGTGGACGGAAGTAGTTAAACGAGGTTATTGCACAATGGAAATTCCCACCCGCATACTTGTGCTCCGTAAGTAGATTAATACTTATATTTTAAGTACATTAATTTATTTAAACCAACAATATAATTATTATATCAAACCAGTATTGATCAATGATACATGCGAATGTTCAACCCATCTCATCAAATTACTATTCAGAAATTCATTTTGAATGTTCTTAAATCGAAAGTGCAGGCTCTTGATATATGACCTAACCTTCAAAATGTGTTTGCTTTT